>KZ559550.1:32347-178342 GCA_002850765.1 Aspergillus taichungensis | reverse complement strand
GATTAGCTGATAGGAAGATCGCAGGGCGCTCTTCACCTTTGATAACCCAAGTCACCAACACTAGCACGGCAGAAGCATCAAGGGATCCTAGGGTCGTGACAATTATTTCTTTACTTATTAATAAATATCTTTATAATATAATTTAGTCTTTTGAAAAAAGATAAGTATAGTCTATATTTCTAAAATAAATTACTTAGTCTTTTCTTTAGTAATTCTCCTGAATTATATACTTAGCAGGTATCTATTAGTTTAACATTAGTTAGCTGTCTATCCACTGTAGTCTAGGTGTCTGCTTTCCCGAGTGACACCTGCTCCGTGTTCCTGGCCGTGACAAGAGGGCGGGCTTGGATACGGTGTTCCAGGCAGCCTTTTGAAATAGTATCTCGGCAGATGTTAACTTTCACTAATATTTAACATGGGACCATACAACTTCACCTGCGCAGCAGGATACGGTCCCCTGATGTCAGGAAAAGACCGACCGTACAGATAAAACAAGAACTTGATTTTGTGCCGTTTAGCCACGTTTGAAAGTTCGTGGGCTGTGGGTCCCTGTAATCTGCAATGGACCGATGTCAACTCTAGCACTTGATCTAAGTCCTACCCTAGAAGTGGGTTGGATTTTGTTGGGCTGGGACTATCATGGGGAGTATGAAGTCTACGCTCGGGGGTGCGACTCGGGCGAGAAGTATAGTAGCTACAAGGTAATAGAGCTGTACAATTCTGGGATCACAGTAATACCTATGTTCTAGGTCTCCAATGATTGGTATTGTGATGAAAAACGCGGCCCCTGTTATATCCCCAGGATATTAACATATTATTCTTGTCTAGCCAGCGCTTCATTGACATTGGGAGGTTACTCTGGAGGTTACTCTGAAACAGTGTCCCTGTATAGACCCAACTAGACTCGTTGAAATACCCTGGTCTACTTGAGCTAGCATGAACTTGAATGTAAGAGTTTAGAGAGCTGAAGATAATCTACGACTATCCATGAATGTCGTGGTAAGATGGTGGTTGTCTTCGGAGTTGACCCTGGTCTCCCTGGGACCCACCAAGCAGAGCGTATGATATCATGATTTGAGAGGGTCTCCACCACACCCGCTCTAAGCTCTCAGCGGATGTACTCCGGAATATGAATGTATCATGGCTCGAACATGTTACATGTTACAAGGACGGCCAATAATTACACAGGCTCAGCTATCATGGCGCTCTGCTGTATTCGCTTATCACGGGGTTTCGGGTCCTATCGGGCTAATAGGTTACCAAAAAGTTCCTATCTGAAATCGCATAAGCCATTCAGAGCTCTATCCTTTTCATCAGTGGCCCAAAAATGGGATACAGATCAGAAAGGCCTGCCTAGCGCGCATTCAACCAAGCCCAACCAGGACGGTTCCGATTGGGGTCGGCAAAAGGGCACTTTCCAGGGTCGTTGGGGTCTTACTATTGCAGGCGGTGAGGTGCCCTATCTATCTATCCTTGACACGCTACACAGAAGTCGTTCTAATCATCCGAATAGCTGCTGCCTTCACCGGGATAGCTGGGTTTTATCTGGGGTCCCAGGCTCGACCTCATGGCCCCAGTGTCTCGATCGCGCCCCTCTCGACTGCACCTCTCGAAAATTGCGAGCCCGCCAAATTCGATTTATCGATAAGCAACTTGCGTGATGCAGCTGCCGAGTTCGAGGAAATCATCGGAAAGTCAAATGTGCTTACAGACAAGGATGCAATGGAGGCCTACGCTGGGTCAGACTGGTCATCCTACTCCCCGAAGCAGGGAGAGAAGCCATCAATTGTCCTCAGTCCTTCCACAACAGAACATGTCTCTCGCATCATGAAGGTGTGTCACCGCAGAAGGATCCCTCTAACTTCATACTCTGGAGGAACAAGCCTCGAGGGACATTTTACCCCGACAAGGGGCGGCGTCTGTTTAAATTTTCAAGAGATGGATCAGATTCTATCCATCCACCGAGACGACCTTGACGTACATGTACAGGCAGGGGTTGAATGGGAATTGCTCAATGAGGAGCTTGCCAAAGATGGCCTTTTCTTTCCACCCGATCCAGGGCCCGGGGCCTTGATCGGGGGCATGGTAGGAACTGGGTGTTCGGGAACAAACGCCTTCCACTATGGCACCATGCGCGAATGGGTGGTTTCACTTACCGTCGTCCTCGCCGATGGAACGATTATCAAGACTCGTCAAAGGCCGCGTAAATCGAGTGCTGGCTATGACTTAACCAAACTTTTTATTGGCAGTGAAGGCACGTTAGGTGTAGTAACAGAGGCTACGCTGAAGCTTACGGTCAAGCCCAAGAATGAAAGAGTCGCTGTCGCTTCCTTTGGATCCATTCATGAGGCAGCGGACTGCGTGGCGACTCTGGTGAAAGAAGGGGTGGGTCTTACTGCTGTTGAACTGCTAGATGATGTTCAGATGAAATGCGTCAATGATAGCGGTTCGACAAATCGTGTTTGGAAACAGGCGCCCACGCTCTTCTTCAAATTCGCAGGGTCCCCGGGAGCCGTTGATGAGCAAATCCAGATCACCAAACGCATGGCGCAAGAGGCTCGAAGCCAAAGCTTTGAGTTTGCTCAAAGCTCGGAAGAAGCCGCCGAGCTATGGGAGGCCCGAAAATACGCGCTATGGAGTATCACGGCAATGAAGAAAGATCCTAGCGATCTTGTTTGGACAACAGATGTTGCAGTGCCGATCAGCCAACTTGCTAATATCATTCAACAAACAAAAGACGATATCGAGCAGAGTGGCCTGCTTGGTGGGATCGTTGGCCATGTCGGGGACGGGAACTTCCATGGTCAGTCCTAATTTTAGCGAAGCGATTCCAGAACACTCTTGCTAACACCATGCGACTTTAGTGATGATGGTCTATAATGACCAATCTCGCGCCAAGGCAGAGAAGCTTGTTCATGACATGGTGAACCGAGCTATCAAGATGGAGGGAACGATTACTGGAGAGCATGGTATTGGCATAATTAAAAGAGACTACTTACCAAACGAGGTTGGCAGTCACACTGTGGACACTATGCGAAAGGTTAGTCGTCCTACTGAGGATCGAGAGGAGACGCGTCACTTACACGCAGATGCAGTTGAAACAAGCTTTGGATCCTCTTTTGCTTCTCAATTGCGATAAGATATTTCGTCAGAACTCGCCCTCTGATACAACAAGGCGATGATTTAATAAAGTGATGACAAACTTTAAATTCAGAATCTTTGTTCTGACAGGTGGGAATTGTTAAGTAGCCTGGCTTACACATGTAGACTCCAGGCACGTTGACGAAGGGCCGTTTAGGGAATAGTGACGAAACAAACCGGGGTCGCTAGACGTCGAATTGCTTCATGACTTGGAATTAAAATATACTGCGAGATGGTATAAAAAACTCCCAAGCATAGTCAATTTTCTTTCCCTAGTGGAGCATTTTTAGAAGCATCAAACTGCTCGTGTATTATGTTGAAGCTAGGCCTTATTTAGGCCCAGCGCCTCAGCCGAGGAGGGGAATTTACATGCAATCGCTTGTAGATAGTTCCAGAGCTCTTCAAGCTCTCTCCACAGAACTAATCGAATCGATTCATCGTTTCCGCCCGATTTCGTCATTTCTTCATCGGCTCAACATATTATGTCTTACTTATCCGTGCCACTTGACCCTCTGAGACAGACACTCCCTATATGTTGCAAACCAAGAACAAGAACAAGATATATTGCCCACCAAGGCCACCGATCAGTCCCATGACACCTTTTTGGTGTAGCGGGGATTGTCTGTTACTTTCCTGTTACTTCATTTCGGTTGACGCGGGCGGCATTTGCGGAATTATGCAGGGGGTTTTGGCAATGTTTGTGGAACTACCCAGTTTTCCTCTGGTCCCTCACTGGTATATTCTCCGCAATGTTACATTTGAATAAGAATGGAAAGTATTTTATTGTTGTGAAATCTAACCTACTCCAACATCACTCAGCTACCGCATTATCCCTTGTCATTCCCGGCATCTATAAACCGTGATTCTACTGTAGCTGAAGCATATACGCATAGAATTTTCTGTTGCTGGAACGATTTAGATACAGAGCCCAATGGTTTTTACCCTGTCCGGCGGAGTACCTTTCTATTCAGATGCTCTGGATGCACCGACCGAATACCCGACAAATGAAGCGTGAGCTGAAGATCCCCCAAGATACTCTTGAGCACGTGACGGACACCACTCTCTCCCGCAATAGCAAGCCCATACACATATGGCCGGCCCAGGAGAACCATCTTGGCGCCTAATGCGAGAGCCTTGGCCACATCGGCACCACACCGCACGCCCGAGTCAAAGATCACCTCCAGCTCACTTCCCACGGCATCAACAATTTCCGGGAGCATGTCTAAGGATCCAACACCACCGTCCTGTTGTCGTCCACCATGATTAGACACGACTATGCCCTGCATCCCACAGTCGAGTGCTTGCTTTGCATCCTCAACCGTCTGTATCCCTTTTAAGACGATTGGTCCGTCCCAGTGCTGACGGAGAAACTGGAGGTCCTCCCACCCATGACTTGTGCCGGGAAAGATAGTATGTGTCCATTCAGCAGTGGCCAGGGAAATATCTTCCTCCACTTCCTTGCCATGCTTTTCAGCGAATTTCTTTCGGAAGACCGGATCGGTGAAGCCAATCTGCACACCAATATTATCTTTCCGCAGAAAGGGGTTGTATCCGTTGGACAGATCCGAAGGTCGCCATCCAAGGATATAGGTGTCAAGGGTGACAACCAAGACACTGAACTTGGCAGCCTTGGCTCGATTGAGCAAGCTCTCGGTAATGTCGTTATTTTCATTGGATGGCCAATACAGTTGGAACCACCGAGAGCCATTTCCATTAACTTCAGCGACGTCTTCAATGCTCGTCGACGACGCAGAGCTAAGAATATATGGCAACCCTTCGGTTTGCGCCGCGGACGCGACGGCAATCTCACCGTCACGGTGGAAGATTCGTTGGACCCCAACCGGTGCAATCCCAACCGGATAGTCGTATTCTTCACCAAACAGTCTCGTCCGGAGCGAAGGAAAGTCGGACTTCACCAGACGGGACGGGACAATTCCCCATCTTCGAAATGCTTTGCGGTTGTTCTCGTCCGTCTCTCTGGTACCAGCGGAACCCCAGACGTATCCAAAGCTATCTGCAGATAGACGCTCCTTGGCGAGTGCCTCCCACTCGCGAGGGTCGACCGGGAGAGCGGGCCTCTTATCATCAAGACCCTGGATGTAAACTTGGGTCTCGTAGACATACGGCTGGGGGCGGGTAATAGACATTTCGGTTGAGGAAGAATATGTATGATATGTGCAGATGAATCGATTGCTTGTGAATGTTTCCAGGATTCAACCAACACCTCAAAGTAAGCACGAGCATACACAATCTTATAGTCCGACGACATGACACATTCAACAAAGCAATGGTGCTCAAGCTCATGATAGATCCAGCTATCGGCCG
Organism: Aspergillus taichungensis; assembly: GCA_002850765.1. Classification (NCBI taxonomy): domain Eukaryota; kingdom Fungi; phylum Ascomycota; class Eurotiomycetes; order Eurotiales; family Aspergillaceae; genus Aspergillus; species Aspergillus taichungensis. Next base: position 172,876 of record KZ559550.1, on the reverse strand, counting down.
AGAGTCTTTAGACCCGGCCGACTATATTGCGCGCATTTATGTTGCTGTTAATGATATCATCAAGCTCAGTGGATTCCCATAGCTGGATCCAAGCGGCCCGCTGTGAGTAATATGAACCAATCAGATGTGGGACCCATTCAAAAGATCCATAAAAAGGATGCATAGATCGGGTTAGTTCCTCAGAAAGCTTGGCCAGTGTCAAACGGTCGGCCAAATGTTCCGAATTCCCTGGCATTGGCGAGCTTTGGTTTCTGGAGGGAGATTTCAATACAGTCAGGTTTACAAGACACCAGGAATCCTTAATCTTTCAGAAGTTGAAGTATGATCAATGATATGGCACTTTTAAAACAGTAGTACCTAACCATTTTTGTAGCGGACAGTCGGGTGATATGAGATTCTAGTTTAAGCTAGCATTAGAGGCTTGGCAATAAAGCTTGACTTTCCATGACCCTGACCCTGACAGCCTGACCCTAGTTATCTAATTTTGTCAGGTCAGGTACGATTATCATTATAACCTGTATATCTACTTCTATACAATAGATAAGGGCTAAAGAAAAGTTAGTCACGCTGCAAAAACAGTTACTATATCCTGTGAGTAAGTACCAGAATATATATATGGTAATCGGGTGGGAAATCATGGTCTCTCCTTTTTATTGTGCAGTTTCAAACAAGGCGCAATAGCCTACCTGACCATACCTAAGCCGGAGGGTAGTGGTTATGACATAGACTGCATATAACCAACCAGCAAAGAAAACATCCACAATGAGGGTGTAATGAATAATACACCACCTTACTGGACAGGAAAGCGCAGTTTTCCCATCTTAAGCATGGTGTTATGACCAATCTTAGGGTGTTGCACCATACCACTGGACCAAAATACACCTTCTAGTGAGTGCTGATGCTCACTATTCTTTTGATCCCCGTGGTTTCAAAGTTCAACATCGCCCAAATCTAGCTGCCATATGAAAATTCCGATGTGTTTGTTTTTGCCAGCTTGCTAGAATTCTTCGCAGTGTAATCTAATGACAATATGTTTCTCTGATTAGGCTGTTAAGCACATTCCAAATGCGAGAAACAGGCATATTCTTTCCTAGGTCTGATATGATATGAAAAAAGATTACCAAACCGCGGGGGAAAGAATGGGCACAACTGCGCGAGAACAAACTGCTGGCCACCAACAGGATACAGTAATCATTGAAGTTGGCCCCCCTTTAAACGACTGGGTGTCGAGAGATTGCAAAACGGTGCTCCTTAGCGCTGGAAAATTGATTGGGTCAGGGTGCAAGCTGCTAGGTGGTGCCCCCATGGCCACGTTTTGTGTGGACTTATATCGTCGGCACATGGCGTGGGCTGTGGACTTACACCTCAGCGTATCGCGCAGCGGGGCATTTGGGTCAGACCAGGGTCAGATGTCCAGGAATAATTCTACGGGGACCAGGGGAAACGGGGATTGAAGAAGCTTTTGGTGCTATCCGCAATACCGGCCAGGGCGTTGTACCAGGTGGTAAAGGCAGACATGAGACCGAAGAAACCACCGACCATGATTACGGGCGGGTTGGACTTGCCCTTGATATAATCGAGAACTTCATATCCAGCCAGGTACAGAGTTGTGTGGTTCATAAGTTCAGTCTTGTCAGGTAGTATTCTTGTTTCCCAAGATCCGCCAACTGCAAAGTCGCCCGCCCGCCCGGCGCGGCGCAAGCACCGGATAACCAAAAGGGGCTAGCTCTGCTTGTAAATCCCGCCTCCCCAACCGCTGCCAAGACTGCGATTTCCATCCCTATTTCAACATGTCACTTGCTAAGCTTGATGTCAACGAAATGCTAGACCTTTCCACTATTTCTGAATGCCGGACGAGATGACCAGTAAAGGCCACTTTCTGAAAAGAATTTTGGGAATCACGCTCTCTGGCCGCTCCAGCTTTAGTGATGCATCCATGGCGTCTTTTTCCTCTGGCTATCCTAAAATGAGCGAGACCGAGGGTATCGCAGACGCAAAGGATGATCTTGACACACTCCATCGGTTTACCTCAGGCCGCTGGCTTTGGAACGAGCGACAACAACTTGCCTGTCGCTATGTCAAATTCGACTTTCCAGCACTTCTACAGCTGGCTGCATCTGCCATTGGATCAGGCTCATGCACCCGGGTACTGAAGATTTCGGAGGGCCAATATAACAAAGTATTTCAGCTTACCATGGACGATGGCCGCGAGATTGTTGCAAAACTCCCAAACCCAAACGCAGGCAGACCACACTTCACGACAGCTAGTGAGGTTGCAACTATGGATTTTGTATGTCCTACTTTTATCTCTACCACCATCCCCCTTTCCTCCCATCTGTACTAACTTCGCTAGTTGAGGAATGTTCTGGACCTCCCTGTTCCGAGAGTATATGCATGGAGTTCCCGAGCATCGGAGAACCCTCTCGGCGCAGAGTATATCCTCATGGAGAAGCAGGCCGGCGTGATACTAACCGATGTATGGGACAGCATCAAAGGAAAGCAGAAAGTGCGCCTCTTGGACCAGGTAGTCGATATTGAAAGGTGCTTAGCAGCTACGAAGTTCTCTAAATTCGGGTCGTTGTACTATAAAGATGACCTCCCTGGGAAGTCGGACTATACTTCGCTTCTATACATTGACGCGGTTGGGAATGAGGTGCAGAGCGAAATATTTGATATTGGACCGACCAATCATCGTTCTTTCTTTGACTTCGGGAGAGGCGAGTTAGATATTGATCGTGGTCCATGTAAGTTCATTCATCTCTGGCCTAAATGACATTACTATCCTGTGCTAATCCGTGCACAATTTCTAGGGTCAACAATCACGGAGGTTGTGACAGCCGTTGCGCAGAGGGAAATTGCGGTCGCAAAGGCTGGTCTACGGTACCCCTTGATGCCGGAAGGCCTTTTCTACGGGCCCCGGCAATACCAGCCCAGCCTTACCAAAAAGCTCTCCGCGTTAGGAAACTATCTAGAAGTGGCACCTCATGTTCTTCCCGAAAATAAAGCCACTCATGCGTCAACATTATGGCATGGCGATCTTCATTCACAGAATATATTCGTCGATCCGGAAGACCCAAGTCGTATCGTGGGAATTATTGACTGGCAGTCTGCCAGTGCGTGTCCACTTTTTATGCAGGCTGAGCGTCCAGCATTTCTTGATTACAATGGCCCACTTCCTGAAGATCTGGGGAAGGTCCCTTTACCACCTAACTTTGACGCCATGGATCCAGATGAGCAGCGAAAGGCAAAAGCACTTCACAGAGCGCAAACACTTCATAATTTATATCTAGTTCGGTGTCTTCAAGTTAACCAAGCAGTCTTTCAAGCGATACAGGGCCAAAATGCTCTCCGGCACCAGATTAGTGTGGTTCCAGGGTTAGTCTTAATGGACTACGAGCCGCTCCTTCACAGCCTCTTAAGGGATGTCGGGAAGGAATGGGCATGCATCGTTGGCGTAGGTGGGGATGCCAGCTCTCCCAAAATGCCGTTCCCTTTGCAATTTTCGGAAGAAGAAATTCGGCAGCAGGACCACGATGCTGAGCTATGGGCCCAAGGCGTTGAGCTCATGGATGCTTTCGTCGAGGATACTGGCTGTTTTAAACATTGGGATGGTAGGGTTAGCAATGTAGATTATGACAAGTCCAGGAGGGAGTTAGATGAGGGGGTAAGGAGGTTCTTGGATCGTGAAGCTAGGAGTGATGAAGAACGGAAAGAGTGGCTGAAGGCTCTTCCCTTCGTGGATTAAGTGTGTGCCAAGATCAGAAGTTGCCAATGGTCTAATATTCCTAGCAATTTGAATTGTAGTTTCCTTGTATCTCGATAGCATATATACCTTTTGCTTACTATGCTTAGCAGTTTTCTCGAGTCTCATATTGTCTGTTGTTCTGAGTTTGTCAAAAAGACAAAAATGGTTTGTCTTTCGATTTTTGGAAGCTGTTATGGTGGCTCTAATGTAAACTTCCACTAATATATATGTTGAACCACGCAGACACCCGTCTCTATGTCACTACGCATCTCCCCCCTTTGAATCCTCCTCTTTCAATCACGCAGTCGCCTGTCTCTACGTCTCTACAAATCTCCTTCGAATCCGTTGAAACGAGCGTGACCAGCATCCCTGCGGAAGAAACTTATACCTCTTGATACCACTAGAGAATCTTCCATACACCAGGGGACTGGCAATACTCCCGAAAACTCCCTTTCATAGCTACATACCTAGGGGTCCTCCCTGGCTACAAACCTAGAGGTATTGATGATGTAAAATATGGAAGTCTTGCCTGCGACTGGAAGCCGCCAGGAAGGTGGTACAAGGCCCATGGAAACAACAAAGCAGGAACCGGAGGGGTCTTCCGTACCGAAACCATGCAAACCTCAGGCGATAATATGACGTACCATGTCAGAGTTAAGCAGAGGGGTTCCATTGTCCTTGGGCTGTTTGAAATGCTACAGGAGAGCCAGCCCAACAATGATGATGTGGTTAGGGAACTAAAGAACCGCGCTTAGCCTTCCAAGGGCGAAAATTCGAAATTGTTATAAAATAGGCCCCTTTCGTGCTTTGCAAGCCTGGACTGTATCCTAGCCGTGTCAAGGATCCTTTCCAATAGGGCTCTTCGAGGGATAGGATGCAGATTGTTGACGCGGAGCATGTCAGGAAGCAAATCTTATTTGAGATAATACGCCGCTCCCCCAGGGCATTGCCATGTGCGTGCTATGCCAATATCGCCTGAATATTCCAGCTTCGGTTAAAATAAATTGACAAACTTGCCGCTCTACGCGCTGATAGACGTTCGTTGCTATTATCTAAGAGGATGGTAATACTTTTAGCATAGGACGGTTGTCAGTAGACATCCCTCCAGTCGGGATTTCCGTGTACGTACTCAGTATATATCGTGTACACAGCGCTGGGTTATTTTGGTGTCGAGCAGATTCGGTTGACAAAAAATAGGTCTAGAGAGCGGTATTTAGCGATACAGCAGGCGCTTTTTCAGGCCTACCTAGGTAGACACCCTGTGAGGATAATGCTGACCACACGAGGGTAGAGATGGCAAAATCTCAATTGGACCCTATCAGATGTGCTGCTGTTCCTGTCGCACTGACAACATATTTAAGAGCCACGAAGGTTATCGGGTAAGATTGTCTAACTAGTGAAAGTGAAGTCCATGTCAGCACATTGCTTCTTTGAATGATAAAACGTCTGCTGCAGATGATCAGCTGATCATGCCAGCCTTTGGTTGTCTACCATGCACTTTTACATTCACTGTCTCATATACACAAATCAATGATCCTTGACCTAAATTCATTCATTGCCCCTGTGCTTCATTGCCTGAATCAACAATTTGTCAAGTCTGGCAGATGCTGTCAGGAATAATCACCAAAGGAAAGGTTTCTAATACCCCAATTTATGTCGATACTGTGCTGTGGTCTACACTGCCCAGACTTTGTTTCTTTAGTTTGAGAATATACAGGTCGATAAGCTGTGCGCCAGACGTCATTTGGCATAATATTAAAAAACATAACACTTCAATGAGCGCATGTAACGGGCATTTAATTGTAATCGGTAGCGACCCAACCCACATTCTCATTGGTTTTGGTTGTTTCCGGATTTCTGAGGATGGTATATAATGGTCAACGCTCCAGAATGGAGGTATGCGTCGGATGGCCGCAAACTACGATAAGCAAGACGACGGTATCATTGCACAGTAGTGAGAGCGTAGTATGAAACAGCCAATGCTATATTATTAGCTTCTATGATTTGTGTATTGACAGTGGGATTTTGTTGTTATAGAGTAACATATGTCTCATTCTATCCACGAATTAAAAATTGACTAAGATGTATCGTCGGTCTCTCAGCTGGATAGACTTAATTTGTCGTCTTATCCATGGCCTTTCTCTTCCCTGCGAGCGACGCTCGAGCAAGTGGTGGAGGTCGACTCCTCGTTCCGCAGGTGCGATAGCCATCCCATACGCCATGCCTTCCAGGCTCAGTAGCAAGGTCGGTTGTGCATTTTGGATCCTGACTGGCGTCCCGTGTGGTGAGACGAACTTTCCTTCATCCGCCCCATGAATTTCAAGAATGCTTTGGGAACTCATTGGTCCATCCCACTTGCCCATATTTGAATGACTGTCTCGTGTGCTCACCACGAACTGACCCGTTCTTTATTGGCCCTCGAACCCAATAGCTTGGACGGATGGTACACGCTCATCACAATCATAGTCAGGAACATCAACATTGAGTCAAAGACATACATGAATACCTCATGACTGATGAGGTAGCCAGCATTGCCTTGGACGTATTCGACCAGTCGGAAGACAGACCGGATGAGAATCAAAACACTTGACGTATACAGCACCAACATGATCGTTTTCCAAGTGGTCTTCCTCCAATCCATTGAGGTCACTTCAAGCGAGGTTGGCGTAGGGTTTTTCCGAATGCGGAGGTGCGACACCGCCGAGGTAATGATGAATACACTGAAAAAGAGGAGCTGGACGCATAGTCCGGCGATGGTGATGTTTTCCCCCGTATCCATCGCCTTGATGGTGCCGCTCGCCATGATACCACCGCCTATACCCATGGTTAGTATGAAGGCAGACAGCTAAAGGGCGAAGGGTAAGCAATCGGAGGGGGTCGAACAGACCAGCGGCTTGCATCAAAAACGCGACCACATCCCCAACCAGGAAGATCTTGGTCAACCACTTGGTCGGGATCAGACTTTGCGACTCGGCGCCCAGGTAGCGGATCAGTCGACCCAAGGTCATGTAGATTGACGCAGCGTATAGTAGCGGTGCAAGAAGGATCAAGATTGTCTGAACCGAGTATATCGGGATTGATTTGTTATCATCGTGGGCTAGGATCCGGCAGATATATCCGATGATTTGAACTGCACCAGACATTAGTCTAATCATTTCAACCGGGGCGTAATTCGGTCAGATACTCACATATACCCCCTGTGACAAATACTATCATGTACCATGAGCGCATGCGGACCACCTGGTAAATATGGTATGCTGTTGTGACAATAAATAAGACCAGGAACAGAATCGCAGCGGCGCGCGAGGGAACATAGCGATACAGCTGGAAGTCAATTGCGGGGTTCGAGCTGGAGCTCATGATGATCACTAGATTTATATGATCTCAACCAGTTCCTAATCATGGTGTCAAATATTATTATGGTCGCTGTCTGGGGTCCGCTCTCTTATGAGACTTGATTGTCGTGTTCGAACTCGTTTTCGCTTTCAATCCCTAATGTTTTGGCAGACCCACCGACCTCTTGCCCTAGATCGCGCGTTCCACTGCGGGAGGCTTGTACGGAGTATCCGACCGACGCAATATATTTAGCTATGGGTTTCACTGCTCTGCTAATACCGGTCGAGGGGCAGTATAGCGACAGGGATCAAGCTGTGTTGCCTAACATTGACTCTTTTGTCGCTGCTCCAAGGCGTTTCGAACTCTAAATCTCACTGAACCGAGATAGCGAGTCCATGATACAGCCTCGGGCTTACCGACCCGCAAACGATGTGAGATGCATAGGTCCGAGCCTATTGTTGTTACCAGTGATTTTCCACAGACGCACATGCTTGATGTAAACCACAGTGCAGTACTAGATCAAGTCGAGTGGTAAACGACCAACTCCGGGTGTTTGTGCCCTAGCTAGACATTTGACACTGGCGAAATGAGATTGCTTCCATATCAATTAGCACAGCATAGTGAGATAGGTGTTATACAACCAACTATCGATTCCCCAGAGAATGGACTCTTCTTACTCGTAATCGTATTCGCTTTTTCTCCCATTCAGCTTGGTTCAGGCAGCCGCTTAAAGTTCCAATCTGGCATTGAGGGACCGTTGTGGAGCACTATCACCCAATAGCAATAGATAGAGCCATCAATTTCCCGGTCGGTTGGGCCATTCGGATACGACTGGTGGGTCCCCAATTCAATGTCAATGTGTCTATAAAAGGAGTATCCGTACTCGTACTCCAGTGAAGTGTCTTATCTCTCCGTATTCGCATTCGCGTTCTCTGCTCCTTGGCGTCTCCCACGAGCGTCTATCTCGCATTGCCCCTGGATTTTCCACTAATTACTAGACTTGGGGAGGACCATAGGTACGTTGATGTCTTCTCGGAGATCCCATAAAAAATCTCGGAACGGATGCGACCAATGCAAGCGCCGGCGAGTCAAGGTCAGTGATACGACCACCCCGTTCTGACCACCGGTTCCAGTCCCGATACAACTCATTGACATGCTTCTAGTGTGATGAAGCGGATCCATGCACGAACTGCACCAGACGCCATCTTGTTTGTGCCTACAATCGACATGGTTCGCCCGCGGCGCAGGCTCGCAATGCGACCAAGGGAAGGGCTCCATTCATCACACCCTCCGAGCCCGCGCCTTCCGACCTAGATGATTCCTTGAGTGCGTTCCAAGACCGAATTCGGAGTGGCTTCTTTCTCCCTCGCGAGTGGGATGGACAGGACTTTGAATTGATGCACCACTATTCGATCGCCACGGGGCATACCATGTCCCAAAAAGACGCGGTTCGAAAGGTCTGGATCGGGGAGATCCCTAAAATCGCGTACTCGTATGAATTTCTCATGCATGGGATCCTCTCAATGGCCGCGATGCACCTCACTGTGGTCAAGCCCGAGCGGTATAGCCACTATCATACGCGGTCCACCTTCCACATGGCACTGGGTCTCCAAAGCTTTCGAAAGATTCTGCAATCCCCGACCGCGGAGAATAGCTGCGCCCTCTTCTCTTTCTCAAGTATCATCATGGTGTGGATCTGCGCGGTACCTGCGGACGTGGAGTCTGTCCGGCCGTTGGATAATGCCTATGAGCTGTTCAAACTTTGCCGCGGCATCTTGGCCCTCAAAGATTTCCTGGACGTGGTCCACAGTTCTCCGCTCAGTCCACTCATGTCACCCGATTACATGCTGCAGGCACATGAGATACCGTAGGTCATCGTCAGCAGTCAATACTCCCATGTCTAACCGGTGGCAGGGCGGACATGCAATTCCAGTTGTTTGCCGGTCTGGACGACCAGCTCACTCACCTGCGATCCCGGCTCGCCTCGGAGACACTCAGCGAGGCGACCCGATATGTCTACGACCAGGCCATATATCAATTCGAGAAGAGTTGTCGGCTCATCGAGCACGCCAAGACCCCGGTGGAATGTGGCATGATATTCCTTTGGCCGCTCTCCGTTCTGGAGGACTTCCTGGGTCTGATTGAGGGAAGGGATCCGCTGGCACTCGTTCTCCTGGGATACTACAGTACCCAGCTACATCTGTTCCGTCACTTTTGGTTTGTGGAGAAGCGCGTGGATGCGCTGCTGCATGCAACCTTGGCGACCATACCTTCGGAGTACGCCGGTTTGTTGGACTGGCCGAGGCGGTTCTGCTCGCATCGCACGCCTGATATTTGATGCACCGCAAGGAGTGTGCAATGGTTTATCTGAAGTTGTACATACAACTAGCATGTTCTGGCGCAGGGTATTTGTTTGGGGGCTTGTTTATTGTCATTCTTCGTAGCTCAGCATAGTGCCTAGGTGCCTAGTCAATGAGTATTCCTAATTTCCATTATGCTCCTGTCTCCTAGTTCAGTCTTGATAGGTTTGATATACGCACCCTAGCAGTCACAGCTTCGTAATGACCATTTCTCAGTCTGCGATTATGTACCCCGGATGAAATTTTGGAAATGATGATTAATGTATCAAAGCTAAAGAGCATAGGGCGCTATTAAGAGAGGATAGCCATAACGTTTGGCACGTACAAAATGAACGAATGATTAGGTATATCGGAAGCGAAATGATGCAAACTCCAGCCCAGCCGAAGGTCCTAGAACACCAGCGTCAAAATGTGCGCGAACCCCCCGACCAGCATGAGGGCGCCCAGCCCCCGCGGGACCGACGTCGTCGCGTCCGATGACTTGCCGCAACAGTTCCCCTTGTAGGTGACGTTGTTCATTTGGGCGGCGACTTCGAAAACCGATCCGTTGGGTTTCCCGTAATTGTAGTAGTCGACCAGCAGGAAATTCGGCGGACGACCCCATTTATCTAATCAAATTAGACGGGGCCATAGACCAAGGCATTGAGGGAAAAGATTACATACCGGTACAATTCTCCGCCATCGACCCCAGGCTGCCATATCCGCTGACGCCGTTGGTATCGACCAGATAGGCCATGTTGGGGACCAGAATCTCCGCATCCGTCAGGCCCAGGTCGACCCGCAAGTTGAGATTGTGGTTGGCCATGTACATGCGGTTGGCGATCTCCTTAGGCGGCAAACCGGGAGGCCGCTGGACAGTGCAAGGGAAGTCCTCGTGGGTGGGAGAGAATGGGGTCTCCCAGACCTGGGAGAACTGATCCATCAACCAGGGGAACGCGGTCTGGTTGGTGCCGTAATCGAGGGTGAAAATGGCGCGCTTGTTGGAAAGGATCATGGAGGCGAGGGTCGGCCAGTCGTCCAGGCCCATGGGAACCTTGGGCGGCGTCCACACCAGGTCCATCAGCCCGGAACGCTCGATGGGGCCAGTGAAGTTGGCAGGGTTGACGAGGTCGAAATTGCCCATGAAGATGGTGATGACCTCGTAGGGATTCTTCCGCATCCAGCGGTTCACGCGCGCCAGGTAGTCTTCCAGGGGTCCGACGTTGAGCAGGTCGCAATTCGTGTGGCAGAGGTATAGCGTTCCGTTGATCAGATGGGTCTGGAATTGAACTGCGACGAGCAACGGTCATTAGCATAATTCAACTCCGCACACACCCAAACATGTATTTGAGCCAAAAACGTACTGGTGCGAATCCCATCATTCAGCTGATCCTCCAAGTCCAACGCCTGGTTGGAGGCGATGTTTCCGGGTCGGACAAAGGGGCTGTTGTGAGCGACGATGTTGGTGATATTCGAATAGGAGCGGTCGCAGAACTCGACATAGCCGTTGCAAGGTTGCGTGTTGACGACGGGAGACGTGGAGGGCGTGGGAGTGGACGAGCTGGTGGCAGTGCCGTTGATGAGGGTGGTGGTATGGTGGCCGCCCTCGAGGACGGTCATAGAATCGGAGTCGGTGCTCACGACGGACATGCTGGCATTGCCGGGGGTGCCCGTGGGCAACGACGACCCGACAGTCGTTGAGGTCGCATCCGGATGATTGTCGTTCACGTCATCGTCGAGCGTGCTGGTGGTCTGGTAGGAGATGTATGGTCCTGTCGGCACGCTGGCTTCCCCCGTGGAGATGATGCTGGGCGTGAAATCCTTGGTTTCTTCGGTGGTCTCGTCGGCGCACAACACCCCCACTACCGCGACTGCTAGGTAGCGAACGAGGAGCCCGTCCAGCCGCATGATGGCAGACTGTGATTTTGAGGTTGGGATGGTGCGAAGAAGACAAACCAGAAAGCAAAGCTGAGGGAGTAGGGCTGAGCGTGGGAAAGGGGAGATAAACCAGGCGTGGAGGGGCGTGTGTGGGGGGCGCCAACCCCGATGGATCATGATGACCGAGTGGCCAATTCATCCATCGAATCGACCAGGATCAGATGGCTTCGGTCTTCCCATTATTAACGTGGATCCCAGGTCGGTTGTTGACCAGTCTAGCCTCGCGATAGTGCGTCCTTGGCGTCGATCATTGGCCCCGATTCTTCCACGGCCGCGCCTCCCACGAGTCATCCGTTATGCTTCAGACGGAGATGGAAGAGCAAGAGGTATGTAGTTGATCCCTTGGTCCAGGAGATCAATCCAGATGCGTACCGAGTACTCCAGGATTATCATGCTCTAGGCTGCGATATCCGAATCGGTTCATTCCGTCTCCATCACGACCCAAACTAGTGGCGCAACAGACCAAAAATAACCTCCACCCGGATCAGCCATGAGTTCTGGAGACTCACTAGTTTGATGTTCCACTAGAGATGTGTATTTTTTTGCCACTGATGATGAGTTTTCATCCGTCGGGTCTGCGAATGGTTGCGACCGTGGCCAGACCCACTATCCGAACAACCTGGATGGCTCTGTCCTTTCTTCGCCTTGTTGTCACTGTTGGACAACATGTGTTTCATGCGTTTCGTGGTACAATCATCTGGCCTTGGTTGGCTAACAGATTGAATGTGATGTCTGTGCCTCCCCAGTGGGGTCGCGACGGCGGATCCTGTCCAATGTCCGTTGATTCCCCTTCAAAACGGAAAAATCTGGTAGCCTAATCCTCTGGGTCAGGGGGTTGACTGATCTCATCAACCATGGCTCGATACCGCTATCCATTATTATCGTCCGTCTCTACAGACTACGGGTGTACAGTATGGCGGTGGCTGGGAATTTGAATAAGAGGCGGCATTAACGACGCCGATATATATTATCGCCATATCAATTTTATATAGTTACTCACGGAGCGCAAAGAAAGTTACGTGCTAATTTTTTTTTCCAGAAATAAAAAATATAGCAATGGCTTAGCATAATGCTAGTTATGTTAAACATGAGGACTCAGGATTGTCAAGCAGGGCCCGTCTACTACCATCGGCCATATACAGCCTGACCAAAATTCCAATTGACGTTTTGGTGCAGTAGCTAGAACCATACTAGCCAACGGTGTGGTATGTCTCCGTGTCAGAGTATAGAGGGGCGATGCGATCTAGCGTTCGACGTGCTGGAGATTGGTACGCATGGCACGGACTTCGCTGCGGATGGCGAGGATGTACTCGCTGAGGCAAAGATATTATGTCTCCGCTGCGACAAGTTGGCATTGACTACCCAAGTGCTGTCCTCGCTGATATCGGACTGGGGGTGATAGGAGTTTATATGTTTACCCGTAGAGAGCAACCGTCGTGAAAATTTGTTATAGCCGAGGGTAATTCTTTCCCTCATGAACTCACAGTTGTCGATCAAGTTATTCCTACTGCTTGTCAGGGTCACCGACGGCATGAGGATCCAGTACCACCGTCCCCACGGCGAGGTCACCCATGTTGACTAGACATTGTGAGATATGCAGATAGCGTCGCACACAGTGATTCGTATCAGGGTGTCTTGGGAACACAGAAAATAAAACTTGACATAGTTGGTCATATTTTTATGATCTGATCAGCATGGCATTGAGAATGATTCGAGGGGATTTGTTCCACGCTGTTTTCCAGGCCTTCGTGAAGGACATAGGTCATGACGATCCGTCAGGTTTATATGATTGCGCCTTTTTCTGGCCCCAAATATAGCTAAGTGCTCCGTACGGCTCAGGAGATTTGGCTTTACCCTTCATTGGTATTGATTTTAGCTGCTTGTCTACCACGTCAAGCACGTCGAAGTAAATCGCGATGAAATTCTTGAAGGCTTCAGCCGTGCCGTGATTATGCCATCATAGCTCCATGATCTTTCTTGGGGTCATCCACATATATGTCAAGCCCACTCTTCATAAACGCTTGCTTCTCTTTAGGGTATCCATAGCATCCAGCGAGAAAATGATACTCGTTCTGGTACTCTGCCGTGGCTTGAGAATGGCACGCAACGGGTCCCGGGGAGCCACGAGCATCAAGTAGACCTCTTGCTGGTTTCTTGCAAGCTTAGTTTAGTTAAGGCTAATTTGCCGCGTCTTATTCATGAAATATGTTCAATTTGATGCTCTCACCTGTGAACTTCCCAGGTGAGAACACGAGGTTCGCTATTAATGTTCTGCTTCCCGTAACAGACGATCGTCCAGCATATCAACCTAAAGAGCTGGCACGTACGGCTGTTCTCATAGAGTTCTTCCAATACCATAGGTGCTCATGACTTCACCTGGATTGTATGCTTTCTTTCGCTCATATTTCTGGACGTGATGTGTTACATCCTCAAGTAACTACCTACTTTGCGGTTGTCAAAAAGCCATCTACCCGATCTGATAGCCTGCTGTATGTCTGGTCAAAAGTGTCATCTTCGCCAACGCAGATTCTGTAGGAGACCCTGGCATATCCCTCAGCTTGGGATGCGAGAGTAGGTGCGAGCGCTTGATATGCAACGCAAAGCATCATCCAGCATCCCACAACCGTGTCAGTCACTAGACCCCATTTCTGGACAACTAATGGAAGATCTGAGACATGTGGAACATTCCCACCCTTTATTACAAAGCCAAGTGACTCTAGGCACATCAGTCCAAATTCCACGGCCTTCCCGAAATTTTGGGATGAAGCATATATTGCAGCAAGAGACATGTATGGTGAAACAAGTGCAAGACGAGGTACTTCATACGCTGATCGGCAATATGTGTCTGCGAGGCTCGAAAGTGTGTCTTCAATCTTTCGCAGATTATTCTTGACTCTCCTGAACAATCCTTTCAGCTCAGCCAAAATTCTGTTTCGGTTTGATAGAACACTTCTGTGATGGCTTTGTGTGTCTTTGCATAATAAGCAATCGCATTTGAATCCCCAATGCTGTAAATTGACGGGTATTTCTTTGGGATCACAATTTATGGGTGATTGGTACCAGAAGGTAATTTCGGTCTTAGGAGGCAGGTCCCTTGAAGCACGAACAATCATCATGTCTCCAATGAAAGAACGATGGGCGTTGCTCAGGCAGGAGTGGTTAATGTATGAAGCCATCGACCAGACCCCACTAGAATGGAACTGTTTTTTGGCCGTTTTGGCCGTATCATCATTCGCTTTCATGGTTTTAATGTGACTCTCGCGGGAGAGAAGAGGGCATCCGAAACAATTCAGAGAAATAATTCTTTCAACAAGGAAGCTGGACGGCTATTAGCATTGATATCAAGATAGAGGAGCAGTGACCTACCTATCTATGACGGGTGACACATCCATCTCTAAGGCATCAACTGATTTGTATGTGCCATGGTGAAGGTCAACAAAGCCTGGTAGCAGGGACGGATTTTTATAAAGTTTTTGAACAATCAATTCAATAAGCTCTCCTTGGGTGCCAATTGTTGCTTTGTCCGTGTCAACATTGAGTAACAGACGGAGATCTTTCGAGCCATTTTCATAGTGGAAAGCATGAGCGAATGCCTTTTCACAGAACAGCAGGTCGCCTGCCTTTACCGCCTCTGTTGTGAAGAGTCCTCTCCCATGAGATTGAGTTTGCTTCACAGCCACAGGACCAATGTAAGTGCCGCGATCAAGCGTTGGGGGCTGACGCTTCTTGGCCTCCAGTATCATTTTTTTGAACTCGTATTTCCCGCTCTCCTGCTCCAGGAGCCGAGATGATGCTCGTGCATACTCATGCACAGCCATGGTGTTATTTGGATACTTCTCTGCAAGTACTGCATGCGTTTCACAGGATTCCTTGAACCTTCGAAGTTGATACAGAGCCTGAGCCTTCCTGAATAGGGCCTTTTCTGATAGCTCGGATGCTCGCAAAACATCTTCAACATCTCTCAACGCTGCATCGAAGCGGTGGCTTTTTAAGAAGCAAAGCGCACGGTTAAGCTGCGCCATAACCAGCAATTCTGGTGAGGGATTGGTGTCCAAAGACTTTGAATAGCTAAAGGCATTCTTAGCATCCCCTCTTAGACAGGGCAATATCTTGCCGCTTACCATTGGATTGCCGAACGATAATCACCCTCGTGAAAATGCTCACTTCCTTTTGTCTTCCAAGAAGAGGAGTTTTCATCGGCCTGCGTAACACGTGTCCTCCAGAGTAAGGGAACCAGGTCGCCAAATTCGGGAATAAAAGAGACGTCCGAGAGATGGTCCACTCGAATCCCGTAGTCTCCGTCTGCCATTACTTTCACGTACGGTTCTTTCACAACAAGCACTGTACCCGTTTTGAGGCATTGTGCGTCCGATAGCTCCTGCCCTTGATTGTAGAGCTGCAGCATGAGAACACGGCCTTCTTCATCCTCTACGATGGCCATCACGGCGGTCATCGTATCTGTGGGAGTGACAGTTCTCACAAGGAGATACTGTCCTCGGTGATGAGTCTCGAGACGTAGACTCTTGATCATAACCTTCTTCAACTCGTTGAAGGGTCTGACGCATGGGGGGTAGGCAGGCGGTAGGAACGAAGATCGGATATTTGTCAGACTAACAGAAGCTTTCGTGCTCTTCGACAGTCGAAACATGAACTGCTTTAAGATTTCATTTTTGGACTTTTGGGGTGTTGCTGGATGGCCCTTGACACTCTGTGCTTTTTTCAGATTCTGCTTCTGTGCTTGAAGATATCCAAGGTACTCTGGAACATCGGAGACGTCGTGGGTATCCATGCTGATTATAAAACGGTCAAGTTATGGAAAACTGTATTGAGTATCAAAGTGAAGTGTGAAAAGACCAGCAGATTTTCCGAGCTGCTGAATGAACACTTTCGTAAAAGGAGAAAGCTTATGGGAGAGGATGCAAGATGATGTGCTGTCAAAAGGCAGGCGGGGTAGGATGTGATGACAGGGGGCTGTAGTAGCAAACCGAAAGTTCTCACTGAGCCACAACAAGCCCGCAGCAATTCGGGTTGGGTGGCTAGGGGTCAGAATTCAATACTAGCTTCCAGAGTGTAAAGGATTCTATCGCTAGAACTAGAGTGGGCAACGACCAGGGTAGGTCAGGTTAAGGACCTCTGTTCTAATCTGGCCGCTGCTTAATAGTCAGGTTAGACACTCTATTGATACCTGATCGTGGTATAGAAAGAACAGTAATAGACTATTCGGCGACTACCAACGCTGATTGGCTAACTACATAGTATCACTTCTTACAGAAAACCTCGCTCTCATGTTGAGATAGCTCGGTTATCGCTGGGCTCGGACGTAGGTGGTAGGCTGGTGAGTTGACACTTGTGTTTGTTGGAATCATGAAACCCACTGTTGAATCTTCTATCACCCCCCGTGTCTAGTGGCAATCCAGGACGATGGAGTCTCGGATCGTTGCAACGGCAGATCCACATGGTCACTTGCTGGTATTAGAGACGAGTCGATAGTGGGCTAATACTTCATAATCCCAAAACAGGCTGACAGACAAGACGAGGCATTCCGGATACTCGGAGATCAAAATCAATATCTTCATACGATACTCCAGATTATCGACGCTTCCCGTAGGTCGATCCAATTGCTTTGAACGCATTGTGCTTGTGGATGCCGGGAATGTCAATACACTGGCCACACAGGTCGTAATCTGGACATTCGCGACACTTGTGACGCGTACCATAGACTCTCTGTGACTTTGTCAGCGCGGGCCCAAAGCAAACCAAGGTTTTAGAAGGCACTCACGTCCCCACAACAATCGCATCGCACGCCGTCGTGCTGTCCGAGGCGGAATTCCTTGAAGCTATGCGACGGATGCGTCTCAGCAGCGCCTTGGTGGCAGTTGGAGCAGTAATCAAAAGCCTCGCACGTCTTGCAGCTATATCGCGGGCCAAAGATTTCCTGGAATCATCAGTCTGGATGCACCTCTAAGGGGCGTCAGGGCACTCACCAGGCCGCATCCATCACAAAGCCGTCCTGGATGCCAGTACGCGTCCTCTATTGAGGCAATGTACACCACCCACATCCGTTTCCCCTGCACAATCTCATCCAGCACGACCACCCGATACCAACCATCATCTCCATTGACTCCATGCAGTCTATTTCCCACATGGACCCCTTCGAGGGCGGGCGGGTCCATCCAGTCAGATAACATCACGGTGTCAAACGCGCGGGGGTCGCGGGCATTGCGCGCTCGCGGGCCGAGAATGTGGCCGCCATACTGGCAGGCTGGGTTGAAGTTGGCGTCGAACCCCAGTTTCAAATTCACCACGTTGCCTCCCTTGGGTTTATAGCGAATGACGGCCGCCGTGCCGTACGCGCCCGGCGGTAGCGAAACAATCCGGTCGCGATCGTTCCAAGAACCCCACCCCGTGAATTCCCAGCGTGCATTGGGACCCGTCTCAGGCGGCGGGATGTGGCGCAGCCAGAAACCGTACAGTCGCGAGGGGGGTTTGCCTTCTCCTGACATGTTCTGTCGCACGTAGATCCGTCGCCGTCTCGAGGATCCGTTAGAGGAGAAGCGAGGAAGATCGACCTCGTCTTGCATGACTCGAGCATACTGATTTGGCTCCCGGAGAGGGGTGAGGTAGATGCCCAGGCGCTGGCGCGCGTTGTCCTGGCAGTCGAGAGCGGCCAGGTAAATCTCCATTCCCCATTGGACCATGGACAGCTCGATGGACAGGCCCATGTTGGTCATGGAATACGGAGCCGCGTTGACTTTGTCCGCGGACACAATGAAGTGCGAACTGCCAGCAAAGTCAGCCGGTGACCGCGCTAGGAGGCCACGGTAACTGTCGTCCGTGCTTGACCAGGCGAACAGAGTCTGATCATCCGATTGTTTCATGATTTCCTCCTGGAGTCGCATAAACGCCTTCCGACCCTCGCCGTACAGCATCGGCATATTGACATCAAACAGTCCGAGCAGACTGTAGGCGATATCCTCCACTTTGGTTGTCGTGCGCCCCGCGGCCCACGACATACGCTGAGCCACGCTGAAAGATTGCGGCTGGAGGGTGCCGAGCAACACGTCCTCGTGGATTCCGGTAATGGCAGAGATTTCAGTCTTCAACGTCGCCTTGGTTCCCAACGGTTGCCACGCCGTGTTGAAGAATTCTACCGCGACGGGCGCAAGCAGCTCCTGTAGGGTCCATCCGCGGGTAAACCAGACACTGCGCTGGAACTCGCCGTCGCCGGTGACCGAGGTCTCGGTGACATCGACCAAATAGGCCAGACAGACAGCGGACTTGTGGTACCATTCGTACATGGAGTTTAACGACTCGGACAACTCGGCGCTGCTGGATTTATCAATACACAGAGTATCGATCCAGACATATTCCAGGCCTCGCGACGCCGCCACGGCACAGCATGACTTGATTTTCCCAAAGCCTTTCTTTTCCTGCGCGGTGCGGGACTCGATGTCGCGCAGAAGAACCTCCCCCTCCTGCCAGCGATGTGAGAAGACGGCATACGGGGGGATAGAGTCGTCTAGGAACTCATGAAGGTCCAAAGTCTTGGAGTGTAGGAGACGCATCGTTGCAGGGGGGGTGAGATGGGAGTAATATTTTGCTCGGGGAGTCAGCGGGGTCAAGTCAGGATTTATATATCGTCTCAGCCCCTCGTGTTGATCCTCGGCGTCGTATTAAACGACGCCATTCTTCTTTTGGCCCCTTTCTCGCGCTAGGAAAATCACGGTGGGCTTTAGATTGGCATTCGGACACGGGGGCTTCTGAATACGAGAATCCTTGGGCCGCCTGTTTGCTAATCGCTTGAGAATACCGCATATTTAGATTGAAGGGCAGCTAGGTCATTTGATCAAGATGGACGGTCACACCTGGTGCGGGTTACAATCCAAATCGACGCAACTTCATGCTAGGGATAATCGCGCCGTGAGGTTGACCATGATGAAGGTGGAGGTGGGGGTGGAGGGCTGATATCCCACATGATGTTTAAAGCTGTCAAACTAAATAAAACGCCACCAGCGGACATGCGGAAAGTCTGTATGAGTACCGATGTCACGATGAGCTCAGCTTGCCATTCCGCTGATGTGACTTCCGAATTATTGTCTGATTTGGTACAACCCTCCACTTCTCAGCAAACTTGGCCCATCTCCGGCGTAAATGAACAGATTGGAGAAAGCGTGGGGTCGATTGCAAAAACTCACATCATGCACTGCATTTCGGATACCGAAATAGCCCATCGGCTCCCTTTGGAAGATCTTCAAGCCCTCGAGGATAGACAGAAGGGAAAGCAAGTGGCGGGAGAGCCTAGTGATATGGAGGTTGCGATATCATTCACGAGAATGATATTCTCACGACTGGAATCTCCAGTCAGGATCAAGCCCTAGCCATCAGCATCAGCAATGCGATGCTTATGAATGGGATGAGTACGTGACCCAACAAGATCGCCTGTACGCAGCGACCCTGAATGATGATGATGCCCGTGATGCATCAGTCCCCACCCCTCAACGAACCAAACCTTGACGGTGGGATAGCCGATGACAGTTGTTCCGCTGTCGTGGGAGATCTCATGGATCGCCTGAATCTTGCACAAGAAAGCTGCGGCGGCGAAGTTCTGTCGCATCGGCCATGTTCCCAGCAGACGCGCGACAAGGCCACCGAATGCGTCTCTTGCCTAGAGCAGCTTGAGACCAGCTGCTTGTTTTTCAGCGCTTGTGGACACGGCTTTTGCCTCGATTTCACGCGGCAGATGTTTCTCGGGGCGATCAAGGACGAAGAGTGATATCCACCTCGACGCTGTGGGCACGTCATCCCCCCAGGCACGGCCCTGCGGGTTCTCAACTACGAAGAGTTGCGCGAGTTCAGCGAAAGAGCTCTGGGATACACGACCAAGGACCGCGTCTACTGTGCGGACCCGACGTGCTCCAAGTTTATCCCGCCCTTCGCCATCGACGACGATCACGGTACTTGCCCGGTCTGCCAGCAAAAGACACATCTCCCCTGTCGGTCTCTGGAGCACCCCGGCGTGGACTGCCCCATGGATGAGACCCTGCAACATGTGCTGGCCATGGCCAACGCAGCAAACTGGCAGCGCTGCTTCCATTGCCGCACGATGGTGAAGTTGCAGCATGGATGCAACCATATGACACGCCGGTGAGTTAAGGACTTTGATCCAGCCCTCCAGATTACCACCACTACCCCATACTCACTATGGATCGCCAGATGTGGACGGGAATTTTGCTACGTCTGCGACCAGAAGTGGAAAACCTGTGATTTCGAGCTCTGGTACGTCGATCGACTCCTCGACCAGGCCAACCGGGCGGTCGAGGACGAGGTAGCCCCCGATGCGGATCCCCACATCCGCAGGCGTGCTTTTGATCGCGCGGTGAAGGATCTGCTTCATCATGAAGACATCTGGTGTGAGCATCACCGAAACTCGCAGTGGGCGTGGCGGAATCAAGGGAGCTTGGAGTGTGCATTTTGCAGTCACGACTTGCCCGAGTATATCTTTATGTGTAAGGATTGTCGGATGCGGGCATGCAATCGCTGTCGCCGGCATCGTCTACGGTAGCGGCGGGGTCATGAGACTCTCCCTTGTTTTAGTTCAATAATTGCGAGTGGGCGCAGGGCGACCCAGAGAGATTGATGACATAGATGCACTGTGTACTACCTATACAAGATCACCACCGTAATTAAGGGTGCAGTTTACACCCGACACACGGCGCCGGTGCCTCCCTACTCTGGTAGATGTCCGGTCGAGGTGGACCTGCCACGTTCAAATACCCCACAGCCCCCTTGTCTAGGCGGAAGATGGCATGATCTAATATAGTATACGTACCCGGCACGGTCATCTTCATATCGACGATCGTCGCCCCACCGGAGGGCACACTGGTAGTCTGAACATACCGTGCCGGCGGACTTAGGACGTCCGCATCGCGGTACAAGCGATGGAAATTACTCCCAATGACATGGAAGGAGCTGGTCAGGTTGGGTCCGGCATTGCCGAAGTAGATGCGTACCGTCTCGTCCAGCTTGGCCTTGAGAGGATTCTCAATAGTCAAGGCACCCTCGTGGCCGTTGAAGACGACTGCCGTGGGACTCTCGTCTAGTGCATTGGGGTAGGAAAATTCGACGACGGGGGACGGGCGACCGTTGTCCATGGTCTCCGGCGGTTCGCAGTAGAATTCACTTTGCATGATGAAGTATTCCCGGTCCACGGGGGGTAGATCCCCCTCTTCGGGCTGCACGTAGATGAGACCGTACATGCCGTTGGCGATGTGGACGGGAACGGGGGCCGCCGCACAGTGGTAGACGAACAGCCCCGGGTATGCCAGATGGAACCGCGCCGTCTTGGTCTCGCCTTCCGACGCAGTGGTGACGCCCGCACCACCGCCGGGTCCCATCACGGCATGACAGTCGATGTTGTGCGGGTTGCCGGACTCGTCGCGGTTGGTCAGCGACAGCTCCAAGACGTCGCCGACGCGCGCGCGAATGAACGGGCCAGGCACCCGGTCGTTGAATGTCCACATCTCGTACTTGTGTGTACTCGTCAGCTGCATCGTCTTCGTCGTCGTCTCGAGCGGCACTTGCAGGACGACGGGGTGGTCGCGCGTGATGCGGGGAGGCACATTGGGCGCGGTGGTGAGGATGGCTTGCTCCGTCGGGAAGTCAACCTCTCCCAGATGACCTTTTGGTTCGATGGGTTCCTGATAGTGGTCGGGGTCGATCGTTCGTGGCACCAGAGTAGGGTCCACGCCAGGCACTAGTCCCTCCATGGACGCGGTGCCTTGCTGTCGCGAGTATATCGCCCAGGCCAGGATCGCCGACGACGCCAGGGGGAGAAGGTATCTCCATCGACTGTACTCGCTCATGCATCTGTCACCCGTCTGCGCCTGGCTGGGAGAAAAAAAGCTCCGACTAATGCCCACACCACGTTCGGCACGGGTCAAAGGTCGCGCTGTCGCATTCCAAGATCGTCCACGACAGTAGGCGGGGACGCGATGGCTAACCCCTTGCTGGAAGGGGCCCCAAGCGTGGCGAAGCGGTGGGACAATGGCACGCATGGTGCAGATATTCAATTCCTCATCATACAGGTCAATTCCCCATCAGAGAGTGTCGCTTTTCTTGAAGGATGGCGAGGACCCGTCGCATTTATAGGGGTTTCTGGCGCATTTCCCGATCCGGGACCTCGATACTACCCCACATCCGCGCCGGGTGCGACACAGCGTCGTGATGTCACTTTTGGGCGGCCAGACTGAGGCCGCGAAAACTAACCATGGGTCTGCATCGCATCAGGGGAGTTTCTCCTCGGAAGCTCTGCATGATGGACGGGGATCTACCTCGTGGTGTGGGGGTGAAGATCCAGGTCCCTAGAGTCAGCATCAGGGATCCATCTCCGACGCTTGGAAGCCTATCTAATACAACTATGTTCAAACTGTGGCCCTATTCCATCCATGCCGTGGGTGTTATTCTATCGAAGGTCGACGATCTGCGAGCCTGCTTTCCATAGATTGATCACAGCCGGGTCTTGGGTCAATGATTGTTGCGATCGCTAGGGGCCTTTGTATCAGGGATTATATGAGTCAGATGCCTCAGGGTCGGGGAACCTTGTTTTGCAGTGCAGTCGCGTATAGTGAGAAACCCTACGCTTGGCGTCAAATATCATAACTCAGCCGGATCTAGCTCGCTCTTGGCTAGAATAGTTTAAACCCTCATGTAAAACATGTCAGAAGTCTGTTCCATCAGGGGAGCATCAACATTGACTGGCATATATAGATAGATGACTAGCACGGTCATGATGTAGCTGATAATATCATATCACCGCATCTCGTCAAGAAGTTTGATTATGCAACCATATGCATTGAAGTTAGATTAAGCAGGCTTGCTCAATATCTCGCTATTGAAATAATTGTTCTTCAAATGCTTGTCCTGGGTGTGGAAGATGAAAACCGATGGTCACCGCTAGTCTACGGGGTGTATATATATATATCAGTGTCATAAGGCTAAGTGTATTACAACAATTGTCCACAAACTGTCGTCAATTGATTTAAAGCCCCCAGTACTTCAATTGTTGAGGGCGTCTGATGTCAACATCGATATACTGCTAGAAAGAATCGGGATACATCACTATGACGTCCCATCTCCTGTTTGCCAGCGGCGACCCGGCTACGTCATGGTCAAACATCGCCAACTCCATCTATAATTGTCGGTAAATCAATCACTGGATTAGCAGGAATTTGGTAAAATTCAGTACATTCATCAGACGTTTCTTGATTAATATTCTGTTATTGTTGATCCGATTTTCCCCTGTAAAGTTCACTCACATACTCCAATATGTCGGATCAAACCCCAGCCACAAGTGATGGATCCTCGAGATTCACAGTAAGCCATTGCCACCCGCTATCAAGATGCCCGTATAAGTCTAGCTGACCACAGTACTGACACGTAACGCTATAGATCTCCTCCGATTTCCCTAACCTTCATAACCAGAAGGAGTCCGACGAACTGCACTACGAAGAACGCACCAAAAAAGCAACAGGCCTCCAGTCCCAACCAGATCAACACACGTGCGAAACAGAGGATCACTCCTTCCAGGGGACTAAACCCGGTCAGGAGTCGGACACTTGGCCGGGATGGGAGACGGTGAAGGACGGGGTCAAGGGGTTGACGGGGAATCGTTGAGTGGGCTTTTCCCATATGACGATGCGTGATCGGACAAGGCGTATGTACGGGACGGATATGGGATGGGTAAATTGTTCTGCACAGTGTGGATAGGCGGCGGAAAGGTCTAACAGGAGGCCGGGAAGGCCAGTCGCAGAAATGTGCTGACAACACGCGTCGGACAAGAGACCAGATGAATTACTACAATAATAGCGATATTTTGAGAAATGAAAGAGTGTCAAACCAGGCTAAAGGAAGATAAAACAGTGTCCACAATTACTTCTGGCGCGCGAGTCTTGCCCGATAAGCCGGTAGTGTCACGGCGTCTGCGCGCCCGATGTGTTTAGCTTCCACATCAAATACGAAGAGCGTTACATCTTCCACCCCATAGGTTGTCATATCGAGCGTGGCCGCCCAATCACTTATATCGTACATTTGCGAGAAGAGTCGCGTTCCGGGCAATCCGTTCCCAATGGACGGATCAGTGAGGGAGTACGCTCGGAATGCCACCTGCGCGGGCGGACCGGACTGAGCAATCGTCGGGACCAATCGAACACCCGTTCCCTGGAGTAATTTCGAGAGAACGGGGACCATGTCCGTACCATTGCTGATCCACGAGGAGATCGCCAGGCCTGGCGCCTCCTCAGACGATGTGGGAACCGACAGCGTCACGGATGAGTTCAAACCGTCCACCGTGGACCGGTAGGAGCCAGCAAAACGTTCACGGGTTTCCTCCGCCGCCTGCTCCATTAATGCGGGAACGATAGCATCGATGATCAGGTCCGTCAGCCAGGCGACCGCCTTCGCGGGTTGATCAGTACTGCCACCTAGGATGGTGAAACCCGTGTCAAAGTCCGGTAGGAGCACGAGAATGGCGGAGTACGCCCCCGAGTCGCCAAGTTTGGTGTAGATGTCTGTGACCACGTGGGAGTCGGGATGGACGTAGCGGTAGATTTCCCATGGCTGCCCCAGCGAGTACCGTAGGTCGGCCGTGTGCGTGACTGGTTTCATCCACTTCCGCGTGCGCGTGGGCGAAAGGAGTGTGGAATTGAGAATCCCCCGACCGAAGGCGTTTATGTCATTGAGCGTCGAGAATATCCCGCCCGACGACTTGGAGATGCCGCCATCGAGTGTGAAAACGGCTTTCCCGGCGCCGGGGATAACCGACCGTGCAATGAGTTTCGGATCCTTCGGCGGATTCGAGAAGGTAGATTCCAGACCCAGGGGCTTGAAGATGCTCTCCTGATATATCTGGTCAATGGACTTGCCAGTCAGCTTGGCGATGACGACTCCCAAAAGGGTGAAGCCGTTGTTCGAGTAGACCGGGCTCGCCCAGGGAGCGAATGCGGGAGTATTGGCAGCAATCCCGGCGATGTACTTCTCGGGTGTGCACTTTGAAATGTCTTGTTGTAGGCAGGGGTATTGAGCCAATTCCTCTGTGAGGTTCAAAGGGGGCAAGCCAAGCGTGGCCGGGTCGAGTTGACCGCTTATCAGGAGATCGGGATGGAAGGGCACGCCAGCACGAGGGATGCCCATGTGGGCCGCAAGGGCCCCGGCAGTGACCTGGTCCCACTGAATTTGGTGAAGCGGCTGGGGGTTTTTCTCGTTTTTTCGGGTGAGGTCCTTCAGGGTCGGGAAGATCTCTGTCAGCGGTCGTTCCCAGTCTTGCGCGTCCAGTTCCACCAGACCCGCGAGAACCGTGAAAAGTTTGGTGACACTGGCGGTGCGGTAGATGCTATCCGCATCGACTTTCTTCACACCAAGAGAGCCATTCAACGTGGGCGAGCTGTGGTGGAACTGGAGCGTCTCGGCGTCGGGATCCTGCAGGGAGAACATGCCAGTGGAGAAAGTCAAGTTCTTCAACCGTTTCATGGTCGCATTAATTGTCTTGTCGTCCTGGTTCAAGGCCTTGTCTAGGGACGCGGTTAAAGCGTTCCAGCTCGCCGCCACTCGACTGGACTTGGTGCTGATCTCGCGGGGAGCGGGATAGACGGGTCCTCGGACGTCGGCGAGGGTGCCTGGAAGGCATAGTGACAGGATGACAAGACCTTGAGAGAAGAATTTCATTCTGAGCGCAATGAAATAAGAGATAGATGGGTACTGAAAAGCCAATATGCCTAGGATGTTGTCATGGCCTCTTTATACCCATTTCCTCCCACCTAAGCTTCGGCCCCAGGCTGTGTTCCATAGTGGGCAGTGCCAATGGAGATGGATGTTGGGTTCGGCCAACCATGGCGGGTTCAGCTGGATGATATTATTGGTATGGGACCGAGAACTTCATCTTCAGGCACCAAGCCGCGCATCAGCCATGGTCTGTCTAGAACAGCGGTGTCGATGGAGATGTCGTGTTCACGAGTCCCTGATGAGGCTATTCCCAAACTGGTCAATGAGTGCATCACGTGACCCCAGAACATGGGCGATCCGTGGACACGCTAACCCAATCGGGCCCTACGCGGCGCTGGCCCAAAACGGGCATCCATATGGTTGACTTGGAATAGTAACAACATCACGATGTCGATCATGGAGTGACGCAGCCTTTCTGAAAGCCAACGATTGCCAAGATACGGAGCATTCTCAACTCACCTGCTATGCGCCAATTCTGACAGGTCCAGGAGAGAAGAGCACAGCCAGAACGATGTTGACAATCATTGCCAAATGAGCAGTTGGTGTCCGCGAAGAACCAAAGGCCGCTGCTTTTCCTTGGCACTCGCCCGGACGTCTGAGCACCGGACGAGCCAAGTCTCATCGGACTCAAAAAGAACACTCTTGCTTATTTTTCTTTTTATCGGGTATCTAGACGATGGCGACGTGGGGTTGACCAGACTCAAACGGTTACCACTACTGTCTCCCAGCGTTCAACGGGTTGTCAAGAAGGAGATGATTAAGGTGGAAGATGTTGGAAACAATCAAAGAGATAGTTGGGAAGAAGAAACAGGCAACGGAACAGTCAAGTGACACAATCCCTGGTCAGTTTTTGATCGCCTCCCCGATCTGACCAAGTTGTTCGACGCCCTCCGCATTTGGTCCGTCCATCTGTCCATCCTTCGACTATCTTCCTGTGTGGAATCCCTTAATACTGGAAATTAGACTGCATAACGAAACTCTGGATTTTCCCGATCCGTCAGATCCAAGAACTCGTGGTTCTGTGGCACGACATACGCGTCACCCAATGCCTCCTTCTCGCGATCGCGTCGGCGATTCTCGCGGATCGACACCCAGCGGATCAACACGAGATCAAGTGTGACAAGAAAGTATAGGACCACAATGGAGATTTTGGCCGGAAGGTACTTGGGGCCGTCACTGGATTGGAAGGTCTGTGGGGAGATGATGTTTCCGACTGTATAGGCGATCGTTTGGATGCACGATACGGTGATCTTCTTGGTCGATCCGGCCACGTTGGTGCTGGTGAGCCCTAGAATCGTCGTCCAGCCGATGGGGATGCCCCCGGTCAAGTAGAAGCCCACCAGTGCCCCCGCCTTGTCCGTCGTCGCCATTAGGATCGCCCCCACAATCGCCGGAATATGGCCGACAATACACCACAACAGTCGTTGGTCCGTTTTCATACTGAGGTAAGTGAGTCCCACCAGCAGGACCACTTCATACGCTCCGAGTGGCGTCACAAGGAGCAGACTCTGCCGCTGCGTGTAGCCCATGCCGCTCACCAAGATGTTGCCGAAACTGGTGGCGGTCGAGTTGGGTATATTGGCCGCGAACACCCAAAACGCGTACAACCAGGTGTGAGGATCACGGAGGGCCTCGTAGACCTGCGCTAATTTAAACACGGTGCTTCCAATGCCCTGCTCGTTCGCTCGAAGCCGCTCGGCGTGTAGGGCTTTCTCTTCGGTGGAGAGGAATCGGGCCGTGACGGGCGAATCAGGGAGGATAAAGAAGAAGAGAACACCGGTCACGACGGTGAACAGACCGAGGATCAGGAAGATGACTTGCCAGCCCCGTAGGGAGGCATTGGGGTCGCCCCCGATGTGGGCGGCGACCCCATAGGCAATGTAGCCTCCCAGCATCTGGGCCCACCCGCACATGGAAAACCAGATACCAACGCGGAAGGCCTGCTCCTCCTTGCGGTACCACTGCGAGGTGAAGACCACCCAAGCGGGCACCACGGCCGCCTCCATGGCGCCCAGAAGCGTGCGACAAACCATCAGCGACGCAAACGACTGACAGGCCGCCATGCAGGCCAGGATGACCCCCCAAATGGTCACGTTGACGGCGACATAGCGCGCCAGCGGGAAGGCCTGGATGAGGCGCATCGTCGGGAACGAGAGCGCCAGCTGGCCGAAGAAGAACATGCTGGAAACCCAGTTGAATTGATTGCCGTGCAGATTTGTGGACTCGCGCATCCCCGTCACACTGGCGTAGCTGATCGCGATCTTGTCCAGGTACTGGAGGAAGTACACGACGCAGATCAATGGCATGACGTACAGGTCGATTTTGCGCACCAGACGCCCCGAGGCCTCGGGATCCAGGTTGTCGCTCCGACCCCCTGCTGCCAACAACTCGAGCGCTCCATCGCCGCCGCTGGTTTGGACGGCGGGTGATTTTTCATCGGAAGAGATGTGCGGTGGTGGAAGATGGCCCACTGGGGATGGCTCCGGGGATGCCATGCTCACGTATAGTTTCCCGCGGCCGGCGGAGAACTTGAATTCTATTTTTTTCGTCTCCTTCGAAACGTTGAACTGCGCTGATGGATTCTCGTTGATCTTTAAACAATTGTCCCTGTCGATGGCGCCGCACTGCTTCCCGAGCACGCCATCGCCGGATCGGCCTCTAGCCTCTTTTCGCTACTGACATTTTGAGTCATTTTCTGTCCGCTTGACTATGGTTTTCCCTTATTTCTTTCCGGCCATCGCTCGGGTTGACAGCTCGGTGCCACCGGTGGGGACCGCGATAAACTCGGCTTGGTCTGGGCTTGGCACGGAAAAGTCCTCCACGGACGGGGGACGCCCGTCAAATTGGAACACACTTGATACACTTTATATCAGCGACACTATTCTATATCTGACCTGACTCTAAAATTTCAAGTATTACCCAAGATAGGTTAACTGGATATACGAATTATGCAACCATGCATGCCATTCTGTCTAGAATTGAGTGCGAAGTCGGCCGATCAATATGATTTGGCCCGCCCAGTCTTCCAGCTCAATCCTTCTCTTGGTTGTCGGCCGGTACCGAAGGCGACTAGCTAACTGTCTAGGCCCGGTTGGTTCACTCAGGAGTACAACTCGCCGATGTCGGCTTATTGGTCAGAGTGTACATATATTGGCTATGGATACAGTGCGATTCAGATTTTGAGATCCTGAATAAAACTGAATTTTTTAATCACCCATGGTTGTGCACCAATTATTCTGAATTCGGTATAGTGAGGAACAACAATAAGATTGACTTGGATTGTGAACATGATCAAGCGTAGGGACCACTCTATCATGAGCGAGGCAGGCTTGGTGTCCAGTTTCGACTGGTCCTCGCGTATAAAGCGTATTTGTATGGTGGTGTCATTCGTGGCAAATGATAACCACACACTACCTCATGTTCAGCAACTAGGCAGCTGGATACGGCCATTTTATGAAGATTTTGAGCGAAGTAGATGACGCCGACGAATCAAGCCAGTCGTCATCAAAGCTTTAGTCATAAATCGTATCAGATCTATCTCTATCTCATGAGCTGAGCGTCCTCGAGGATCGCATAAGTAACCCGTACAGAAATTACTAAGAACAGGTCTAGTCATCCATCAACGGCATTCCCGTCCATTCGACGGCCTCCTCAACTGGCTCTTCTGACTCGCACCGCTGGCACCGACACACAAATCGGAATGATTTCCGCAGGTGCTCGCGACGGGAAGTCAGATCCGAAAAACGCGTCAAGTCGAAGTACGAGATACAGCACTCTTCGCCAGGCAGGATGTCTCGAGATGCGGTGAATACCATGTGACCCTGGCCGTCCGGTTTGTGCGATATCTAGAAGACACTTAGCATTCCGATCTTCATCCAGCCAGAGGGGCGGTACATACGTTGGGCAAGCAGGAATGGTTCGCGATAGCCGCTACCGCATAGACAGCCGCTGCAAACTGCTCCCCTCGGTCGACCGGCGGGTGAGGCGGCGGGAAAATCCCCGTTTCTCGCGGGTAAAGGCCGAACGAGTTGGCCTCCTCTTGACAGATGAGATGCAGTATGCGGTCTGTTGGAAGGCCATGCGGGAGGATGGGGCTACTTCGAAGATACTTCTTGACGAGGGTGCTCCATGCCTTGACCTGTTCGTGGGACCACGTATCCTGCGACCCGCACAGGGATTCAATGGCATCCCAGCCCTGCTTGAAGCGCTCTTGTTTCCCCTGGGGTTCGGGGTCTGTCGTTGGCGATGTGTGGTAAGTGTGTCGCGTCGCCAATATCCGGACAATCAGCCACAGCATGCCAAAGTCGTATTCACCCCATTTGGCCCGGATCGGGCCCGCGTATCTCTTGAGCCAGAGACACTCAAAGGCGTGTCGGGGGGTGTCAGTATCCCGGCAGGCCTCGCCGCACCAGACGACGTCAGCGATACAAGCATTAGGGCAGGACGCGCGCGTAGGGCAACTCGCTCGACGATTACAAGTGGGATTGCTGCAGAGGAGGTTGTCGTTGGAGACCGGCTCATCAACGACGGGAATGATCGCGTAGGGATGATCGACGAGAAGACGCTCGCCTTTCTGGACGGGTCCAGAGACGCGGAACTGACGGCCCTTGGCCGGGTGCACGCTTTCAATC
Organism: Aspergillus taichungensis; assembly: GCA_002850765.1. Classification (NCBI taxonomy): domain Eukaryota; kingdom Fungi; phylum Ascomycota; class Eurotiomycetes; order Eurotiales; family Aspergillaceae; genus Aspergillus; species Aspergillus taichungensis. The sequence continues at coordinate 142,112 of KZ559550.1, read as the reverse complement.
AAGTGCGGGTGAATCCACTCTGCTTGAGCGGCGGCGCTCCGGTCTCCATGAGCCCGGTCGGGAGTCTCAACAGTTATATATACTACCTGGGACATGGTGATAGTCGTAGTGGAAGAGGAAGCATACGTGGGGGGGGGAAAACTGGGGAAACTACTCCGTAGTACCTAGGGCGACGGACTTCAATGGGACTGGCATTTCGCATGCATCCGCAAAATTTTTTTTTTTCATTTCGCTGTTTGCTAGACCCGAGTTTGGCCTTATCCAGACACTTTTTGTGGGCTCCCTGTGGCCACTTGAGCAGAGCGGGTCAAGTTGCCATAGTGGGTCGCCAGCGGGTGGCCAATACCATGGCCATGATAGATTCCGAAAAGTGCGGGTATCGCAAGCGGTACCAGTTGATTGGCGAGGAGATCAACACTTCCATCGGGCTGGATACAATTGGCTCGGGGCGTCCTGGTCCCTTGTGCAGAACAAGTCTGCGGCCTCAGGCTGGCTATGCCAACCTGCAGAATGCAAGCTCGTCAACATGTATAAGCACCTTGTGAACGCAGATGCTTGCGTTGCAAGGGCAGAGTCCCCAGCGTAGTGCTTTGGAGACATAGAGCTGTTGATTGGTAGTTTAATATTGTTATCGTGCCAAATTTTTTTGTATCGGGCAGCTTCAGGTTTTGAACCAACAAAGTATATGTAGAATCGGATGACGATAAAAGGCTGTTGTTTGGATGCATTTAGAGAAATTCATACCTTGGATAGCAGCCAAGTAGTTGATCAGCCAAATCTGGTCAGTAGCCCAAGGTCAGCGGCGTAAGTCAAGGTCAGGAAACCTTTGCATCTTGCACAAGTCCGAAACTCCTCGAAAGCAACCACTTGACAGCATTCCGGTATACTTTGGTGATTTCTGATAGCACTTCAGTAGAGCTATAAACATTTCACAAAGATATAATGAAGTATTGGACCGCCGATCATAAAGGCCAAGTCCAATATCTATGGTGGAATCGATGTCGACACATCCCGATAATTTGATCAATCTTGATTTCTAAACATCGTAGACAATCATTTCCTTCTCTCGAATCCTTCAAGCCAAGAACTGAAGCTAATAGCCCTTGCGTTTGAGAGCGTTGGTTACGAATCTATCCCCGCACGACGGAAATGGTGTGATTGTGATCCCGGAAGATGTCATTATCTCCGGTACGGACATTATGTCCACACATGAGATGGAAACATTCGAACGACGAATAGAGAGCATATTCAATTGTGTCTAAGGTTTTGTTCATGTGTCAAACATGTTCTGGGGCAACAGATCGCACGTGTATCGCTGAAGGTTCGGATTCTGTCAGGTCAAGGGATCGCAGTTTGGTCGCGACAGCTTGGCATCAGACGAGCCAAATGCCACAAGATAGCATAAGTGCAGGTGCCATGGCTCAATACACACCACAAACGATTGGTTTCAATGTACAGATGTGAGTAGCTTGCCACCGTCAATAATCACGCCTTCGAGAAGTAGATTTACAGGGACATGTGAGACAGTATCAGATCCTTTTCTCACTCGATCATGGCAGAACCGCCAAATCCCCGAATAGCTATCCTAGCCCAGGTAGGAATATAGAGTGGAATATCCATTCTCGGCATGAATTGACAGCACGCGTGTTTCCCGCGTGCCATCTGCTGCAGGGCGCCCGTAGCGACATCTTCCTCGACCCCTCGTTGGATAGGCGGCGGGATAAGCACAATGCATACTCAATTGAATTTGCATAACGTGCCGCGATGATGACATCTGTGCCGTATCCCGAGACCAGATAACGAAGGCTGCATGGGCCAGAACGGGGGATTCATCAAATCCATGCAGTCGCAACTAGGGTCCAGATATATACCCCGCGATTGGCTGCTAGGGCCAGTTGCGCAACCAGACTAGGGGATCGTCCCATCGTCCATGCGCCAGACTGTCAAGAAGTTCACTGAATGGCGAAATCTGACATGATTGCCCGCGATGATGGCGGAAGACCCTGAGTGACAGACACGACTCATTCATGGCACGATGCCGATATATCCGGTCGCGTAGCATGCTCTCAGCTGTATGGACAGAAATGGAGTCATTCCTGGGCGCAAGGCGGGGTTGAAGGGGGAAGGTACGTCTCTCACCAGAGACCATTCTTACCAGGTGGGGGAGAATAGCGCATATAAATAAGGGGACGGTCGCTGTCACAAAAACTTTGTTTGTACAACCAACAGCATTGGAATATCATCTGCAACATGGCAACCTCTCTTACTGAAACCGCTCCCATCGTGGACAACAAGGTCTCTCTTCAGGGCACCGCGCGAGAGCCACTTAAGCCCAGCGGGGTCTTGGATGCGTTCGAGTCCTTTGAGGTGACCCCCATCATCGGCCGGGAGTATCCCAACGCCAGTCTGAAGGACTTCCTCCGTGCCCCCAACTCTGATGACCTGTTGCGCGACTTGGCCATCACCAGTAAGCAAGACACATGTGCCCGATCTCCACGAACACAGTAAAGCTGACCCATTCCAGTCTCTCAGCGGGGAGTGGTCTTCTTCCGAAAGCAGGACGGTCTCGACGACGACCTGCAGAAGGAGCTCATCCAACGTCTCGGGGAGCTGTCCGGCAAGCCCAGCACGTCCGGGCTGCACATCCACCCGATTGCGAACTCCGAGCGCGAGCACAGTGTCAAAGACAACGAGATCAGTATCATTAGCTCGAAACAGCGACAGACGCTGTACAAGGATCGCAACACACGCCGGCAAAGCTCTCGCCGCGAGTGGCACAGCGACATCACGTTCGAGCCTGTGCCGGCCGACTACACGATTCTGCGGTTGACCGAGCTCCCTGAGACTGGTGGTGGTAAGCAATGCAGCTCATCCTTGAGCGTCATCCCTGCATCAAAGAGCTAACTGGCGATAGACACCTTGTGGGCCTCGGGATACGAAGTGTACGACCGCATCTCGGGACCGTACCAGAAGTTCCTGGAGGGCCTGACCGCGACGTACGCCCAGCCAGGCTTCAACAAGGTCGCCGAGGAGAATTCATTCAAGGTCTTCCACGGACCGCGCGGGGCTCCCGAGAACGTCGGCGATGCGCTGAGCGCCGTGCACCCTGTGATCCGCACGAACCCGGTCACCGGCTGGAAGAGCGTGTTCGCCGTGGGCTCGCACTGCCAAAGAATCAACGGAGTGACCGAGGAAGAGAGCCGACATCTGCTCAACTGGTTCGTAACGCTCATTGTGGAGAACCATGACCTGCAGGCGCGGCTGCGCTATCAAAATCCGAATGACCTTGGTAAGTCCGAATCACCATTTAAAGGAGATACGTTTGCTGATTGTTTGGCAGCCATCTGGGACAACCGCTCAGTTTATCACGCCGCGACCTGGGACTACGAACACATTGGTCCCCGAACTGGCCACCGCGTTGTCGGTCTGGGCGAACGGCCGTACTTCGACCCGAATAGCAAGAGCCGACGCGAGGCGCTGGAGCAAGAGGCATGATTATCCTCCATTGTGGACTGAGGGATCTAAGAGGAAGGTACCATCGGTGGTCTGGGAATCTCAATGATTATAGTTAGTGTTTTTGTTATTGTGAAAGCAATATTTCTGAATTCATCCTGCATAGTTGAAACTGTAGCGTACGTACCTGGGCTTTCCGATCATTTTATTTGGTAAATATATGCTTCTGGGTTTAAAACAGTACCCCACTATTATGTAGATAAGGATTGAAGTACTGGATGGAATCATTGATGGAATCAAGATGATCCATGGAGTGATGATCATGATGGTTCTCAGACAAGAAGCTGCAGAAAACAGAAACGAAAAAGGGCTGCCCTCAAGTCAGCTAACTGGATGGTTCTTAAAGTATACAATCGTTATTTCTGAATAGTAGTCCCTTTCTGTCCCAACAAGTTAAAGATTTTGTACCTTTTTGCTTGTTCATAAATAGAATTTACTTAAGTAAATTGGATATATACGGCCGATCTAAGAAACATAAGTTGAATAGATTTTAGTTCAGAGCGTGTAGATATCAATGACCGATCTCTGTAGGAATTTTGTAAAATTCAAGAATGTATATTGACTAGGCAAAGGTATATCGAACCGCATTTATACAATCCCCACTGCGGCCGTAACGGGGATGACAAGGACAAAAGAAGCGCATGTACAGAAAAGAGAAACGCATCCGCCACGATCAGGCAAATCCACGAGAACACAGTGGGTGCATCTTACCCACCCATAAGCATGTACGCGACCAGCCCGATCCACCCCCCAGAGAAGAGGATGGTCAGAATCGAGGCACCGGCCTTGTCGCCCGCCGTGATTGCCGGCAACTTGCCCCCTTTGCCGCCTTTACCGGAGCCAGCGTTGGGATCGCTGCTGCTCTTGCCGCCCGTCTCGGAGGTGACGGGCGCCTTATCAGGCATATCCATCACGAGCAGAGAGGTGATCACGTCCGTGGCGATGACCTGCTCTTCCAGTCCATTCCAGCCGTCCCACTTCTTCTGGTACCACCGCACACTGCAGGTGTTGTTGTTCATGCCGGTGCAGGACGCGGCCGCAGCCTCGGCGGAGGCCTGCAACTTGGGAAGAATCTGATCGTAAGTGGACGGCACCAGCAGGGCGACAAAGGCGAGCCAGCCCGAGACCAAGCCCTTGAACAAGATCTCGTTCTGGTTACACAGCTCTTTCTCATCACACGGCTCGACGAGGATGTTTCCGCCGTACTTCTGGGGGAAGAATGTGCGGAGCGTGACTTTGAGGAGACCGTCAACGACCTCTTTCCACGAGTCACTCTCGGTCTGGGTAGAGTTAGCCGCGGAGGCACCGGACACGGGAGGGGGGAGACGAAACGCACCATATTATATAGATAGGCCGCACCGCTGAGATAGGTGCCGTAGTTGTACGACCACTGATTGTTGCCCATGGTCGTGCACCCGTCGGGGATATCGGTCGAGTCGGCGACATTCCACGTCTTCTTGTCGACCAGCGGCGACTCCGTGGACCAGTCCCAGATCTTGTGGGCCCAATCCGTATAAGTCTGATTGTTGGTGTAACGGGCCAGGCGGGCTGCCAGCATGAACAGGCCGCCGTTGGAGACGGAGTTCTTCATGTTGTATCCGGCCTGGTAGGGGAAGATCTGCCAGCGAAGACCACCCCCGCAGTTCATGGTGTCCCAGCGGGCAGCTTGCGTATTGAACACGCCCTGGGCCAGCGACAGCCACGAGTACGAGTCCTCGACATCCGGAAACTTGATCTCGGCAGCCGTCATGGCCGCCTGGCCCCAGAACATCTGATCGTCATTGCCCAGGTAGCTACTGTAGTTGTCGGGCATGTAGTCCCCGTTGCCCGCCTGCCATTCCATGCCCTGACTGACCTGGTCGTTGTACGTGGAATCGCCGGTGTAGTGCCAATACCAGAGGAGACTCATGAACAGGGCACTGCCTTCCCACCATTTTTCCGGGAACGCACCGGGGATGCCTCCGGTATCGTTACCCCCATACCAACCCATGGAACCGAAGGCGGTCTTGCTGGCGGCATCTTTGATGGACTCTGTCGGACAGAACGAAACTCGTCAGCACGATGCAACCCTAGTCGACGGAGGATCTAGCAGCATGGAAGGACGGGGAGAGGGAGGAGGATCGGGGAGTTGCGCACGATGATCATTAACGTCGAGACTGATCGCAGGCGCCAGCGAGGAAAACAGCGCCGACCCGACGATCGCCGATCGGAAGAGATTTGCGACCATGACGAGCAGTCGATCACCTACTCGGCGGAGAGGGGAGGAGCACGAAGAAGATCCAAGAGGGTGGGAGAGGGTTGGTTTGGATGCCGCATGGGAGTCGATCAACCGAGCCGATAGGGGACGATACGGACGAGGACAAGCAGTGGTTGGCGAGAGCAGAGGACCGACCGGCAGACCGCGAGAGGGAGATGAAGAATTGCGCGTCCAACCAACTGGGCGTCGAGGCACCAATCAAGGAAATGATGCCGGTGGAACCAGTGGAGCCCATCCATGCTGGACGTTTAAGCTTTGCCCAGACCGAGACAAGACTTTTTAGCACCATCGAAGGATTCAGGGATTGACATGCTCATCCATTGTCGATCGTCCGTCAGCACGGGCTTATTCTTCTCTCACCAGGTAGATGATGGGAGAGAGTGACAGGAAGGAATGAAGGGATGAAGTAAAAGATGTGTTTCTTTCCAGCATTTCATTCCAGGGAATGACGATGACGTGGTGACTCAGCGATACGGTCTGAGTCAGCCATGCGTTATCTCCGGTCTGGACTTTGGGTCAGGGGTTCGTGAGATATATATAGACATCATGTAGACAGGGCTGAGATACAACACGTGTAGACAATATGATATAACATCCGCAGTAGTATTGTATTTATAATCAAATGGACACTTGAGACATAGCCAACGGAGATCTATACATGATGGCTCTAGCATGACACATAAAAGGCAATGACAGGTCACCAAATGCCAACAGGACTATTGCACAGGTTCAACCGCTGGCAGATCGACCTTCTCCGTAATCTTGCTGCGCTCGGCCTTTTTCTGAACCTCTTCATCCTCATGTTCGATGAACTGTCGCGGACGTCGGCGCGAAATCACATCGGGATCGCCGACGACCACCACGGGCGGGTCGGTACGGTAATACGCGTCAATATCTTCCAGGGTGCGGTTGGCTGTGATATGGTTAGTGTACCGAGCCCGAGCAAGTCATAGGGAAGGCTGCATACCAGTCTCGGGGTAGAAGAAGTAAACGATGGGGAAGAATGCCGCATTGAGGACGGTCCAGACGATGTAGAACCGCCATCCGATGTTCTGGATGCCGATGGGAGTGATTTCCACAATCACAAAATTCGTGATCCTAAACAGAGTCTGCAGTCAGTGGATGTTCGCTCAAAGAATCTAGGAATAATGACAGCCTACCAATCAGTCGCCGTGGCCACTGCAGCCCCTTTCGTGCGCATCGGTAACGAGTTGATCTCGGTCGGGTACAACCACGGAACCCCCAGCATGCCGATCCCAAAGGAGATGTGGAATAGAAAGAAGAAGGCGATAGAGGCCGTCCCGTAGACGGGGTCAAACTCGGCGAAGCGCAGCAAGATGGTGATGATGAGGAACGAGACGAACTGGCCGAAGATGGAGAGCAGCATCAGCCCGCGACGCCCAAACCTCTCCACAAGGGTGACGGCGAAGGTGGCGAAGAGAAAGTACGAAGTTGCGTTGATGGCCGTCATCAACCGGGCCATGGTGTTGGTCAGTCCCACCGAATTGATGAGGACCATGGGGAGGTAGTAGGACATCAGGTTGATGCCGCCGAATTGCTGCATCGCCTGGGAGCCCGCTCCAAGGAGCAGCCGTCGCAACGTCTTGGTATCGTTGCCTTTGTCCGGCTTGAGCAGGTCCTTCCAAGAGATGGCGTTCTGTCGCTCGTAGCTAATGCTGTACATGATCTCGTCATGTTGAGTTGTGATGTACGGGTCGTCGACGGGTTTGTTTTCGATGCAGGAGAGGACCTGCAGGGCTTCGCTTTCGCGGTCATGGGAGAGGAGCCATCTGAATCAATTAGAGAAGTTCGTCAGTGAGTCGACGCGATCAACAACGCGAGGAAGACCAACCTCGGGGATTCAGGGAGCCACGGGACCGTCGCATAGAGGAGAAAGATGAAGACAAATTGGAAGGCGATGGGAAAGCGCCACGCGACAGCGCCCGCGTGAAAGGAGAGACCGTAGTTGATCCAATTGACCAGACAGTATCCACCCACATTCAGCCCCATCTCCAGAATAACCAACTTGCCACGCCATCGGGCCTGCGCCGTCTCGGTCTGCCAGATGGGGGCTGTCGCGGTGTTGATGCCGTTGCCCACCCTACCGCACGTTAGTGACTACGATGGGACATTGAAAGACGCGGCCGTGAAGACTGACCCCAACACGATGCGGCCCACGAACATCTGGGGCAGACTGTAGGACGAGGCCTGCAGAATGGTGCCAATGCCCATGATACTTGTGCCCAGGATAATACTCATCTTGCGGCCCAGCCTCTCCCCGACGGTGAAGGCGACGATGGCCCCGAAGAAGCAGCCGATGTCGTAGATGGCGGTGACGGTCGAGAGCGTCTTCGTCTTGGTGGGTCCCACCAAGTCATGGCTTTCTAAGAAATCCTGCGTGACGGTGACGCCGGAGAAAACGCCTTGATCGTATCCAAAGAGGAGCATATCCGTGGAACAGGCGACCTAATTAGTTAGCAGGGACAGAAGAGTCCGGATAAATGTATATATCAACCAAAACGCACCGTAATCCAAAAGGTCAGCCATCCCCCCGTGAGCCCAAAGTAGGGTTTCTTGTCCCGAAGCACACCCATAATCATCACAACTAAAAGAACTCGTATTCGACTCTGCAGGACAAGAAGAATCGAGATATCAAGGAACTTCAGGGTCCAAGTCGGTACTTATACCGGAAGGGACCGAAGACGGGCGATCCCCCGGATCGCCAGACCTACCGATGCGGGGAGAACGCGGGGAAATTCACGACAGAGGTCGGGTACAAACCTACTACCTACTATCTCGGCTATGGATCCTCTCGACTCGACCGGATCATAGGTCACCGGCCGCTTGTTCCACCCGGTTTGGAGTTATTGGCGGATGGCGGCCGGAACCGCCGAGCTATGAGTGGCTTGAGTCGGTTTCCCCCACACTAACCTTCCATGGCGTGTCTACTCTATGGATGGAAGAAGAAGGCAGTCGTACACGGGAAGGGAAAGTGGAGAATAGGTTAAAGGAACCGAGAGGGAGAGCCAAAAGGAACAAGTGAGTGGGCAGAGGAAATTAGGGAGGTTGGGGTTGGGATGAGACATGCAAGGCGATTTACCTCATCCAACGCGATGCTCTCTCAGGTACTTGCATGTCTTTTGGGGCAAACAACGAATGGCCGAAAGGATGGATCTGATATAGCATATTTGTGGAGCAGTCCAATTCAAACATTCAGAATGGGAGGAAGTAGTGGGTAGGGGAGAGAAAGAGACATACTACGATGCCACCTAATTGGGTTTGGCGACACTTTCGTAACCAGGGGTCTATACTTTGTGATCACCGTTTTCTTAGGAAATGTTTATCTATTGTCTATGCTTGAGTAAATAAATCCCAATCTCATCGTGGGAACTCTATGCACAGGCAAACACGCCATGCAATGCATAGAAAAACACTCAGTTATAAAGATCCAACTCGTTGACAAACACCTCCCTGGGCTTGCTCAACGTGCTCCGTCCACGCTTCACAAACTGCCCACATCCCTTCTGACCCACTAGGCCGCCGCCGTCGCGGTCCCAGACCACTTGGCCCCGGAGGATCGTATAGCGCGGCCAGTTCTTGAACTCCATCCCCTCAAATGGTGTATGATCGATATCGTGGTGCAGCATCTCATTCACCAGGTGGAAAGGCTCCATCGTGTTGGCTCCGTTCCCGCTCTGGGCGGCTTGTTCAGAAGTGGGGTACCAGATCGTCAAGTCGGCATCGTACCCCGGAGCGATGGTCCCCTTGTTATGCAGACCATACAACTTGGCGGGGTTCGAGCTCGTCAACTCCACGAACTTCTGGACGGACAGCCGGCCCGTCAAGACACCACCGGAGAACAGGCTCGGCAGTCTGGTTTCGACGCCCGGCATTCCATTCGGGATTTTAGTGAACGTTTCCGTGCCGGCTTTTTTGCCCAGCGGATGATCAAACCTAGTTTGTCAGTCTGGTACACTTATATAATTAGGGGTGGGAGGTATACTTAGTGGGTGCGTGGTCACTGGAAAAGGTAGTGAACGTCCCATTTGCGAGACCATCCCACATACCCTGAAGGTCGAGGGGGCTTTCGCGCAGCGCAGGGGAGCAAACGCATTTTGCACCCTCGAAGCCTTCACCCTTCAGGCGGTCGCTCGTGAAAAACAGATATTGCGGGCAGGTCTCCGCGTGGATTGGGAGCAGACGCGTTTGAGCCTTGCGAACGTGCTGCGCTGCCTTCTGGGAAGACATGTGCACGATCAGGATCGGGACATCCGCGAGCTCCGACAGTGCGATGACACGGTAGGTCGCCTCGTCCTCCGCGAGGGGCGGTCTAGACAGGGCATGGCCATAGGGCTCGGTCCGACCCCGGGCGTGCAGTTTCTCCGTCATCCACTCGATCATTTCCGTGTTCTCGGCGTGGACCATGGTGGTCATGCCCAGGCGGCGGGTGGACTCCATGACTTCGAGGATCTGGCGGTCGCGCAGGCGCAGCGGCTGATAGGTCATGTATACCTTGACGGAGGTGATGCCGTCACGGACGATGATTGGCAGTTCGTTGGCCAAGATGTTCGGGGTAGGGTTGGACAGGATGAGGTGGAAGCCGTAGTCACAGTACGTGACGTCGTTCGCGCGGCGGTGGTATTCTTCGACGACGGGGAAGACACTCTCATCGGTGCGGTTCTGGCTTGCAAATGCCAGTACGGTGGTTGTTCCTCCTGCAATGGCCGATCGAGTGCCCGTTTCCCAGTTGTCGCCGGTCACGAAATCATCCTGCGCCAGGTGGACGTGGCTGTCGATTCCGCCTGGGAGGACGTAACCGCCTTGTGCGTCGAGGGTCGCTGCATGTGGAAACAGGGCCGACAGGTTCTGTCCGAGCAGGACTATCTTCCCCCCACTTATGGCGATATCCTGGTTGGCGACAACGTCTGAAGCCGTGGCCTGTTAGGGTTAGCGAAGTCACGAGCGTACGACCTTGGGTGAGCGTTACAATGGTCGCATTGGTGACAATGAGCTCAATGGATGCAGGCTCATTGCCAACGGTCACCTTCATGTCAACCTTCATTTTTGTTCGTGTGTGATGGCAATCGTGTCGGTGGACTCCACGGCGACGCCTCGGCTATTAACCCCTCTCCTTATCTACACCGCGTGTGGGGAAGCTGTCGCGTCGGGCAACGCCGATAAGATAGACATCTCCACAGTGCATACGATACGACAGGATCGCCGAGTGAATCCTTCGAGAGAAGCGGAGATATGTCCGCGATAGGAGCGTGGAGTATATCTATTACCAATGATGGACACATCCGGCCCCGCCTCGTCATACCCATTTTTGTCACAGTTAAGGCTCACCCACCATGTCTCGCACTGTCCGCGTCGCCGCCGCCCAGATGGGCACGACCAACGTCTGGGATGCCCGACCTGACACCCTGAATCGCATGATCGCGCTGCTAAACGATGCTGCAGATGGCGGTGCACAGCTTGTCGTTTTTCCCGAAACGGCATTCACCACGTTTTTCCCACGCTATATAATCCTCGACGAAAAAGAGCTGGAAACCTGGTTTGAGCACGGCGACATTCGCACCGCGCCCAACACGAAAGCGCTGTTTGATACCGCGCAGAACCGGTCCGTGGATATTGTCGTAGGGTTCGCGGAGACCACTGACACCGGCGACCACTACAACACCTGCGTATACTACCATGCCGCGACGGGATCCATCCTATCCAAGTACCGCAAAATCCACCTCCCAGGCGACAAAGAGCCGTTCCCCGATCCGGAGGCAGTCAACCAGCTCGAAAAGCGGTACTTCCTGCCCGGCAATCTGGGATGGCAGGCGTTTCGCGTGCCCGGTCTGGTCACCCCGTCGGAACAGGGCGACCCCATCATGGGGATGATGATCTGCAACGACCGACGCTGGGCGGAGTCATGGCGGGTTCTCGGACTGCAGGGAGTGGAAATCGTCCTGGTCGGGTACAACACGACCAGCTTTGCGCCGTCGCTGTGGGGCGTGGCGGCGGATATCGATCCTAAAGAGGCAGAGGAGATATCCCTGTTCCAACATAAGCTAGTCATGCAGTGCCACAGCTACACCAACTCCTGTTTCTCCGTGTCCGCCGCGCGGGCCGGTCTAGACGATGGGAAGTACCCGCTGATTGGGGGATCAACGATCATAGATCCAGACGGGCGTCTGCTCGCCGAAAGCAAGACGACAGAGGACGAAATCATCATCGCAGACTGCGACCTGCTGCTCTGTCGACCGGGAAAGACCAGGACGTTCGACTTTGCGCGTCACCGCCGCGTCGAGCACTACGGACGGATCGTTCAACAGACGGGTGTGATCGAACCACCTCAGGAGACATCCGTGGGGCCCTGTGTCGAATCTCACGCCGCCCAACGCCCCCCCGGGCGGTATCGCATTCTCCTCGTCAATCCGAATTCGTCCAAGTTCATGACCGACAATTGTGTCACGTCCGTGCAGCCTACTCTCCCGCCAGACGTTGACGTCGTTGGGTTCACGGCGCCCGAGCCCGCCCCAACAGCCGTAGAAGGCCACTCGGACGGAATACTCTCTGCGGCGGAGACACTCCGCGCGCTATTGCCCATTACAGAACACTACGACGGGTTCGTCGTCGCCTGCTACAGCGACCATCCGCTGATCTACGCACTGCACGAGGAAGTTCGCGCCCCTGTCATCGGCATCATGGAGGCTAGTCTCTTCGCCGCCAGAACAGTCGGGACGCGGTTCGGTATAGTGGCCACGTCGGCGCGGTCAGAAACGATGCATGCAGACGCAGTGCGACAGTACGGATTGAGCGCGTTCTGTGCGGGGATTAAGAGCAGCGGGTTATCCGTGTTGGAACTCGACAGCGCAAACGAGAAAGTAGTCGAGGAGGCCATGTGCACCACGGCGAGAGAGTTAGTCCAAAAAGGAGCGGACACGATCACACTCGGCTGTGCCGGGATGACAAACCTGAAACACGCAGTGCAAGATGCCGTGGGGGCAGACGTGCCTGTAATCGATGGGGTGGTCGCAGGCGTGCATCATGTTGTGGGTATCCTGCGGAGTGGACTGCGTACGGCAAGGAGAGGAGGATACTCTAGTGCGAAGGGGCAGAGAATTGCGCGGGGGCAGAAATTCTTTTGACTTATTTATGACTTATTCTGTCCCTGGGGGATAGTTACTGGCAAACAGTGCGCCTCTTTGTTCTTTGTATGTGACATATCAATTTCAAATGGTTTGCTTTTCCAGAAAACGCCTTTTTTTTTGGGATTCGGTGAATTTTCCTTGTTTCGGGGCATCTGTTGACTGAAATCATGGGGGCAAAGCTCGGACGTATGTCAGCTTTGAGGACTATTGAACGAGACTTGTCGCGCCTGGTGATATCTACTAAGACGTGGATGTTCGCTCCCATCACTAGACGACCACCAGAAGTGATAAAGATCGAAAAATTCCGTAACGTAAAGGTAACACTGAGACGGAGGTGGAGGTCTCAGGTGGAAACAAAAACAAACGTAGAAAGAGTTATGCTAGTGTTGATATACTGGTATTATTTGCGGCGTATATGATGCAACTATACAGGGTACGCGGCCTCACGCAAATCAAAGCTTAGACGGCTTCAACAGCTTCTCCTGCGTTCTGTAGATCTTAACCAACTGTCGCACCGACAGGTCGAGGAGAACATCCTCCGAGCCACCCGGGATACGGGCGCCGGGAACATCACGGTAGATAGCTACAATAGTCAGTGTATGTGCTTGGTGATTGGGCTGAGGGTGCATACCTTCGACCAGTTCCCCCTGACCAGAATGAGCCGTGAATCCAGCCCCACCAAAGAGGAGAACGGCGCACTGGGCGCATTCGTTCAACACCAAGGCTCCCTTGGCCTTGGCCATAGCAGTGACACCTCCCAGCTGGCGGTCGGCATCCTCCTTGCTGAGATGACACATCTGGTAGAGGAGCTGCTCAATAAAGGCCCACATGGTTTCTAGCTCTGCGCCCGCCTTGGCCAATCGATGACGCACCACGGGCTGGTCCATGAGCGTCTTGCCAAAGGCCTCCCGCTTCAAGCAATACCGAAACGCCTCGGACAGAGCCACGCGAGCCTGCCGAGTGACACCGACGGCGATGGTCAGACGCTCGTGGTTAAAGTTGGTCATGATGATGCGCATGCCGTCGCCCTCGCGGCCGATGATATTTTCCACGGGCACCTTGACGTCGTCCAGCTCGATGTAGGTCGTGCCACCGGTCTTTTGACCGGAGACGGTGAGACGGCGCATCGTGACGCCGGGGTAGCCCTTCAGGGGAACAACCATGACCGAGAGGCCCCCGGCACCAGGGCCTCCAGTCCGCACCGCCATGGTGGTGTAGTCGGACCAAATCCCGTTGGTGATCCTGTCCCATGAGTAAGTCGTGCGTGCGGAAAGACCGAGAAGACTTGGAAGCTCACCATTTCTTTTCACCATTGATAATGTAGTGTTTTCCATCCGCCGACTTGGTCGCTGTGGTAGCGATATTGGCCACGTCACTTCCGGCACCGGGCTCCGTGATGGCGATGCACCCTCGCTTCTTGCCGGTCAGGAGGTCCGGTAGGACGCGTTCCTGTAACTCCGGGCTAGCGTATTTGAGGATGGGCGAAATGCCGTACGCCCAACCGGCGTTGAGGGAGGCTGGAGGCCCTGAAAGACCTGACCGCGCGAGCTTCAGGGGTGTCAGTGGGGACCGGTAGTGTCGGATAACGACCATGACTCCTCACCTCATCTGTGTAGATCCCCGTATGCAGGTAATCCCAGTCCTCCACCTTGACCCCCAAAATGTCATGAATTCCCAAGCGCTTCAGCCAGTCGACCGGAAGGGGGGCGGGTAAGTTGGGAACCAGCATGTTGTGCTCGCAGAAGGTCTTGAAGACATGCTCGGGAACGGTGCCCTGTTTCTCCCACTCAATGGCATGTTGGAGAAGATTCTCCCAGAGAAATGCGCGACAGGCCTTCTGGAACTTGCGATGACCCTCGGTGTAGTAAGGAGACGGGAGACCGCGCAGGTACGGAGGTTCGGAGAAGGGGATGGGGTTGGGGTCGACCGTGGCCATGATGAGTGGTTGTGTGCGGAGAGACCCACCGGGGGATATTGGGAAAGCGACCTTCGTATGGGGACGGTGAAAATCGAGGTTAGAAAAGTGACAGTAATCTGCGACAACCTCACGATGAACAGGAATTATTTAAACTAAATCACAAACTGCAGAAAAGAAGATTGAAGGAACAAAGGATAGTTGGATTTCTCCCCCGCATGGAGAACCGAGGCTGACGGGCCGGACGGGTTGGACGGCCCGAGCGCGTCACATGGTTCCTTGCTATTTAATACCTGTCGGTCTCCATCTTGGCTTCGTCTCTCCACATTCCGAGATATGCTTTGCTTTTACAGCATACACCTGCAGCAGGAGTGAGAAGCAGTGACAATGACATTGATGAATCTGGGGGAACCAGTAATGTTTCAGAAAACCTCTAGAATGCAGGAGATGACGCGAATGTGGAGCCGGCCTGTGTTCAGCCAGCCCCATGGCTCAGCGCCTCAGCCGTGATAAATAGTAGATCAAGCGTTGATTGGAATGAACTCCGCAGAGCACCCCCGCCGATGCGCAGGACGTGACTCGTGCTGAATCCTTCTCGATACGAGCATGCAGAGTCAACAGATATTCTGATCTACGTGCCAATGATAGTACGATGTCGCCCTACTCGACCACGCCCCCTTACTTAGATGAAGATGCAAGGGATTTGGATCCTATTTAACTCGTGCCAAATGCTACATAAACTAAATTCCTCTTGCTACCTTTTTGAATATACTTCTCGTCTGATACTCAAGTCTTTCCGGGCATATCATCGATCTAGCATTCCCCGTCACTTTTCCGCCGCGAAATGGTCTTTTTTGAGGCGCTCGGTCAGTTCCCCGTCGTCACGGCGCTGACTGCGATATTTGCGTATCTCATAGCATGCATGGTGTATCGTCTCTACCTCAGTCCGGTGGCATCTTTCCCGGGCCACCCCTTGGCAGCTATTACCTGGTGATAGGCCATCGACGCTGCGGTCCAATAGGTTCAAGAGGGAAACATTAGTACTGACACGCTGCAGTTATGAATTCTACTACGATGCAATCTGCGGAGGTCAATATATCTTCAAAATCAAGGAAATGCACAAGACATACGTAAGTGTCATGTCGAACCAGAACACGCCTAGAGATCCTCCTCATCGATGTTCACCCACATAACCATAGGGCCCTATCATCCGGATCAACCCCGAGGAGCTTCACGTTGAGACGTCAGAATTCTACGGCAAACTTTACACCTCGGGCCGGGAGAAGCGGAACAAAACTCTTCAATTCAGTCGGCAGCTAGGGACCCCCAACTCGACCATAGGTACTATCGACCACGACTTGCATCGCATACGTCGCTCCGCCCTTAGTCCCTTCTTCTCAAAAGCCAGTATACGACGGTTGCAGCCTGTGATATGGGCCCAAGTTGACATCCTGCTGAA
Source organism: Aspergillus taichungensis (assembly GCA_002850765.1). NCBI lineage: Eukaryota > Fungi > Ascomycota > Eurotiomycetes > Eurotiales > Aspergillaceae > Aspergillus > Aspergillus taichungensis. The sequence continues at coordinate 125,826 of KZ559550.1, read as the reverse complement.
ACGGTTAGAAGAATTCAAAAAATCTGGCCGGCCACTTCGCATTGAGTTGGCCTACTTCGCGCTCACCAACGGTAAGCACGATGGTCAAGGTACTCGTCTATCGTAGGAATTTCGACTCACAAGCTCAGATATCATCATGGAGTACAGCTTCAACCGTTCGCTACGCCGATTGCAGAAAGTTGACTTTGATTTGCCCGCAAAGGAGGCGTTGCTCGCTGCCAGCAAGATTGTGCATTGGATGAAGCACTTTCCCTGGATTATCCACGTTGCCCGGCTAGTTCCTCTGTGGATCATGTCGTGGATCAATCCAGCGTAGGTTTGCCACTGATTTGTTGAATGACACATTGAGCTAACGGAGGCTTAAAAGGGTCGCAAGTTTGCTAGAGGACGATCAAGTGAGCAATGCCACCTGGAATTTTCAAGCCATTTGCTGACACTGTAACAGAAATTTGCAAAAGATAACATGGTTCAGGTGCACGAGATCATGAACGGCACGGATCGGTATAATGAACACGGACACCCAACAATTTTCCATGAGATGATCTCGAATCCAACTTTGCCAGACTCCGAGAAAGGCGTGTTTCGGCTTTCTGAAGAAGCCAAGATAGTTGTCGGCGCAGGGTCCGAGACAACGGCTTGGGCCCTGTCTCTAATTACATACCATCTGCTTAAACAACCGCACACTCTCTCGCGCCTTCGAGCCGAGTTGATCGCGTCTATCTCTGATCCTCAGGCCCGTGTTGGCATCGAGGGGTTGGAACATCTTCCGTATCTCACTGCTGTCATACAAGAGGGTCTGCGTTTCTCGTGCGGTGTGACTGGCCGACTGGCACGGATCGCGCCCGAAGAAGTGCTGATCTTCCACGACAGCCAGCGCAAAAAGGATTGGCATATCCCAGCAGGGACACCCGTCAGTATGACTTCGGTTTTCGTTCATAATGATCCCGCTATCTTCCCAGAACCGACCGAGTTCCGCCCAGAGCGTTGGCTAGAGGCCAGCAAAGAGGGCATCAACCTAAGCCGGTATCTCGTGTCCTTCACGAAGGGTTCAAGACAGTGTGTTGGTATCAATTTGGCGTACGCGGAGCTTTACATCTGTGTCTCGAGCATTTTCAGGCGGTACAGTGGTACAAAGGAGGACGATAGTGGAAAAGAAGGGATACTGAACCTGTTTGAAACGTCCAACGACGATGTGGATATTGCGGCGGACATGTTCCTCCCGGTTGTTAAAAAGGAGAGTAAGGGGATCCGGCTAATTGTCACGGATCCTTGACCTAATGATATGATCACTGCTACAGCACTGGAGGTCATGCATGTGGTACATGGTACCAGGGATTTACGCCGGTCTGTTCTTGACACCCATATTCAACGTCGTGCTTGAGGTTAATCATCCTTACAAGATTCTTTATATACCAAGAATATAGGCGAATCAGCCTGACTGCCCAGTTGATAGGATTTTTACTGCTGTAGACACTAATATGAGGACCCATTTTACTTGCAGTGAGGGAGAACCAATGTCAAGAAGGTACAGGACATTGGCCCTCAAGACCCCGATAGTAACTAGCAGCTTCATCGCCGGCAATGCGGCCAAACACAACACACTCCAACAGCGATGATCCTCCCAACCGATTCTGGCCATGGAGACCTCCAGTGATCTCGCCTGATGCCCAGAGGCCCGGAATCGGCCGCCCTTGGCGCTCCAACACCTGACTGCGCTCGTTGATCACCACTCCGCCCATGGTGAAATGCACGACCGGGGTCACCTTGCCCACATACACCTTGGACTCCGGTTGCACCTTTGTTAGCGTCCAATTCCCAAACGACTGGCGTCCAAATGAATCCTTCGTCTTTCCGGACACCACGTCGGCATAATCCCGCAGCGCTTCATTCAGTGATGGCATTTCCTCAGCCAGGTCGCCCACCGTGATTTGGCGCATCAGTCCCTTCATTGTATAGAACCCCAGATGCGTTTGCAACGCCGCGGCGGTCCCCTCATCCAGCACTAGGTTGACGTCCCACTGCCTCGCTGTGGTGGGCAACTCTTTCGCCTGCTCCATGATTGCGCGCGTCACCGTTTCCCTCTTCTCCAATTCGTTGACAAAACGCCGCCCGTCTCCTCGAACCAAGATGCCCCCTTCCCCGCGTAACGCCTCCGCTGCCAGAATCTTCACCGGCGCCTCTGGGTCCTTAGTATCCAGAAATCCGGTCGGGTGCACCTGCACCTGCTCCATGTCCACGACCGCGGCACCTACCTCCTGCAGTAGAGGCTGCGTGCCTTCCCGGCGGTCATTTGTAGACGGGATGCCCGCCAAATCCGGCCGATACTGGGCTAACAACCCCTGGGCATCCCCGGCAAACCCGCCGCTCGCCACCACGACCGGGCCATACGCCCTCTCCACCACCGTTTCGTTGTCCCGCACAAACGTATACTCCACTCCCGATACCTGACCCCCCACCTCTCGCAGCAACTTGGTCACTCGCCGCCCCGTCTCCATCCGAAACAACTCATCCCCAGTGATGCGCCCCAGCAAGGTACTCACAATGTCATATCCGGGGGGTTTTTTGCCGGCCCCGCGATGCGTCCGCGCAAAGCGATGTCCACCCAACTGCGCCACCCGGGACAGGTCAATGCCCTGCTCGTCGGCAAGCCACGAGATGGCCCCGGAGGAGTTTTCCACCAGTGTCTCGATGAGATTCTGCCGTCGGGTCCTTTCCGCCCCCGTCGCCGCGACCAACGGCTCGCCCGCGGAGGTTACAGTATCGGCTTGAAAGGCGGTGACACTGTCGGAGTTGGGAACGGGTTGGAAAGGAGTCGGTGCGCCGTTGATTCCCGATGACGCTTTGATACTGTTTCCCCCGGGGTGGGAAAATCGTTCCAACATAAGGACCGGGATGCGGTGGGTGAGAAGTTGGATGGTAGTGGTTAGGCCGGCGAGGCCGGAGCCGACGACGATGACGGTGGATGGGATCATTATTTCGTTTTCATGAAAGAGGTAAGAGAGCTATAGAAACGGATGGCAGTGACAATTGGGGAAGTGAGATATTTGGTGCGGGGATGAATAGAGAATAGAATCAATCATACGATCTGGGGTGTGGAGGATGGGCTGATACGATGAGGTCATGATGACTGTCAGCCAATTAGGACCAGATATATAGATACAACGCGATATATTAATAACATGGCAAAACTTAATTCACATAGTGGAATCACCTTATACCAATTACAAAATAGTGTGGTCAGAAAATGTGTAGCATCTACGGCAGGGTCAAGAGGGAAGTTTTATACTAGTATATACTGCCAGGACCCTAACCACGGTGTTGGTTCCGGGATATCATCCGCTGAAGTATGAATCGCCAATAAAGATAACAAAAATAATGATACAATCAATTTTCTTAAATCTGCTAAAAGATTGAAATATTTTATGAAACGTTAAGATACAAAATGGCGTGGCAAGACTCCACAAGTATAACAGTCCACTGATGCTCTGGTAAACACCATACTATACACTTCTTTTAATCATACTCTATATAGTTTTCTGTCCCTCTTCCAACTCTTCTAGTCTCTTCAACCAAAAATTCCACCGATCCATGCTGATCGGACCCGCCGCCCAAAGCCTCCCCTCTTTCTCCAACGCCCAACATTTCTCACCCATCTCCGCGCCCTCTCTGAGCCTTTCCCCGGCTACCTGGATCCACACCGACGCAGCAGGTACCTCAAAGTCCCACACGGCTTGCCGACGTTCCAGCGCCTCGGAGATGCACTCATAGCCCCAGCTCAGTGGCAAGAGACCATCTTCCGCATTCGGTCCCGGAGCAACCATTGCACAAGATGCCTCTACATAGGCCCGGTGCACGTGGGCCTCACGCCTCTTCGCTCTGGTCGCTGGATCCCGCGTCACCAACGCTTCACGCCAGTGGCTCTGCTTCCATGCATCCGACCACGAGTCACTGAAGCTCTTGGAAAACTTCCAGCCGCCCTCTTCATCCAGTAGCCGACCAAGTTCATTTAGCAGGACGACAAGAGCAGACGTGTGGCGTTGTGGAAGCTCAAAAAGCGCGTCTTCAATGATGCCTAGTACGCGACCTCGCAGGTCAGTCTTCCTTTCGGAGCCATAGGGCCTGACCATGGCTGCTGCTGTCTCAAATGGCGTGGAGTCGCCTTCGAGGTACGCCTTGAGAGCCACAGCCTGATGGGGATGAGCCCCTGTCTCTTCCTCGCCGTCCATGGGTGCAGTGTGGTGGTCGAACCAGGCGTCGTCCGCGGCGGAGCCGAAACCGTCGAGATCGATTGATTTGCATGTTATTTCTTGAATGTGGGTACCCATGATGATGAACACAGAGTCTTTGTCAAAGCAGCATTTATGTTCTATCCAGCTATTTTATAGACATAACAGTATGGTGCAAGTGATGTTAATCCAACTTGAGGCGGAAGCCAGCATGTGAGCAGGAATATGAACTGCATATAGACAAACACAAGACTCGAGTTGAGGTACTGAAATCATAGCCTTGTGTGCTTAAGTTAGTGCTTACAATCAGAAGCGAATTAGGAATTGATCGCCAACCTCCTGTAGTATAAGTTTTGATCAAAAGTACAATATAGTTTTTGTCATGGTACGAAGTTCTAGAGCCTATATAGCACGATTTAGAATGTCTAGTTCATCATATATGTTGGAGGAAAAAAGTGTACCCAATATAAGGCGGAGGCTATTTTAGTGACCAGGTTACCTGTATAATCTTTGATCTCAGCCTGAGTGATTGCACTGGCAGCCCAATGCATATACAACACTTGGTAGTGTAGCCTTACCAAATCAAACCGTCTAATCACATTTACTCACTTCATGCAACAAACGACCAACAACAACCGACCTTAAAGATTGGGTAGACAGCAGTGATTTCTCAGTCAAATATGGGATCATGCCCTGACCCCACAAGGCGGGCTTTGAATTTGAACCTTCTTTACACATCTCTACTTTTCATATACTCACATCTTCCTTGATTCTACTAACAGTTCCAGAGTTCTATCATCGTATATTTCTCAGCAGAACACCTTTGTGTATATTTTCATTGATTGTGCTCCAAAGCCCATCTGGCATCTGACTCTTGGCAATCCGACACGGCAAGATGGCGAGAAATGAAAACTCTGACCAACAGGCGCTGTCTGACCCCAAGCTGCTGGATAAGATTGACAAGCTCTTTGCTTGTAACGTGGGCGAGTACATCTCGCTCCCTCAACTAGTAGTGGTGGGCGACCAGTCGAGCGGGAAAAGCTCTGTGCTAGAAGGCCTCACCCAGCTGCCCTTCCCTCGCGATAGTGGCCTCTGTACACGCTTTGCCACGCAGATCATCTTTCGCAGATCCAAGGAGCATTCTACCCGGACTATCACTGCTTCTGTGCTGGCTGGCTCGGATGCAAGCCCGGAAAAGGCGGCCGGGCTCAAGGATTGGACATGGAGCAAAGTTGGCGCGTTCGATCCTTCTGAGTTCTCCATGGTCATGAACGAGGTGCGCAAGTCACCCAGACACGAGAATGGAATATGATTACTAATGTTTGGAAGGTCCATGTGCTGATGGGGGTCTCAATTGAATCGCATTCTGCCAAACCGACGTTTTCGAACGATGTCTTCCGGCTGGAAATCTGTGGCCCGGACGAGGATCATCTGAGCGTGATTGACGTCCCGGGGATATTCAAGAATACCGTGCCCGGGGTGACTTCAAAGACTGACATCCACCTGGTCCACAATATGGTTGTTGCGTATATGAAAAATCCCCGATCAATTATGCTTATGGTCGTCCCGGCCAACGTGGATATCGCTACGCAGGAGATCGTGGAGCTGGCACGCGAGTACGATCCTGATGGACAGCGGACTCTGGGCGTTCTTACTAAACCAGACCTGGTCGACATGGGGGCTGAGCACAGGGTGTTGGATCTTATTCGGGGCGAAGATCTTACTTTTAAACATGGTTGGTTCCTTGTTCGCAACTTGGGCCAGCGCGAACTTCAGGAAGGCGTCGACCGCAATGCTGCCGAGAAGGCATTCCGCCAGACAGAACCATGGGACTCGGTTCCTCAAGACCGATTCGGCATCCAGTCGCTCCGCGTACGCCTGCAGGATGCTGTCATCTACAATGCTCGACAGTCATTTTCCCAGGTCCGATCGGAGATCTTGAAGCGGCTCAAGTCACGGCAGCAGGCACTGAAGGACCTAGGCGATGAGTGCATAACGTCCCAGCAACAACGCAGTTTTCTTCTCGGCGTCGTGTCACGCTTCCAGCAGATCACGTCCTATGGCCTCAATTCCCTCTACGCGATGGACGATGTCTTTGTTGATAATCCGGACCTTCGCATAGCAACCCTAGTCATGAATTGCCACATTGCCTTCGCTGAGAATCTCTCAAGTTGGGCGCATGAATATCGGTTTATCATGAACAACATGAACCAAGATGAGGGTACAAGCGCATTCGGGACGTCATTTATGAATCTGCAAGACTTGAAGTCTATGAATAAATCGGATACGCCGCCACCAGTCATCAACACCCGCACAACTGAGGACATAGAAGAATTGACTGAAATTCTTCACGAATCCACCTTGGAAAAATATCCTAATGAAAGCGGAATACACCAGTGGCTGACCGAGGTTTTTCATCTGTCCCGTGGGTTTGAGATGGGCACTTTCAATCCATCCATTCTCGCCGAAGCATTCAGAAAACAGTCTGCGAAGTGGCCCAATTTTGCGCTAGGTTACATCAGCGATGTCATTATATTGATTCACCGGTTTATTCTCAAAGCTCTTAAGCTGTCGTGCGGTAGTCAGCATGTCTGTGATAGGCTGAAGGCACGACTGATGAACGACCTGTTGTCGAAATACCGCGATGCTATAAAGCACGTGTGCTTTCTGCTCCACATTGAGCGGAGTGGTATGCCCTTGACACTAAATCATTACTTCAATGACACGCTTCAGCGAATGTAAGAGCAATTCCCGTTTCCCCCTCATTCCCTTCGGCGACACTGACGACATACAGGCGAACCGCTCGCATCCAAGCCCAACTTGCCCCTAAAGCTATCAGCGATCAGAGACGTGGAGAGATGGTCCGCCTCTCGGATGTATCGACAGCGCATAACAAGAGCAACACCAAACAAACGGTAGAGGACATCCATGACATATTGCAGTCCTACTACAAAGCGGCCCTGAAGCGCTTCGCGGACAATATTTGCATGCAGGCTGCAGGCTTCTACCTGGTCCATGGCCCTGAAACGCCAACAAGGCTGTTTGATCCCCTTTTTGTTCACAATCTGTCTGAGGAAGATTTGGAAGAGATTGCCGGGGAAGAACCTCGCGTTCGGCGCTTGCGAGCGCAGTTGGTCAAGGAGATAGGGGATCTAGAGGCGGGAAAGATGATTCTTCAGGAAACTAGGTGATAGAGGTTATCAATGAATGATTTCGCATGGCTTTGGCGATGTTTTACTACACTACTCTTCGCTCACATTGTTCAGGTGATATTGTATCTCGGACTTGTCCACACTTCGTCGACGAATCCGACCGCTATACCTAAACCTATTTGAGTTATCACCTTCTTGTGGGTGCTATGACGACGGTAGCTTACCATCCAAATGCAGCTCATCCTGCCAATTTGCTTCCTGGCCGTATTCTCTCCTATGGCGTACGAGCACTCCTATCTAGCCGGATGATGGCCCCCCAGCCTAAACCAAATCGCCCTTGTCACCGTCGTGTCTCTGTTTCTTTTTGGGGGTTATTTTCTTCCACTTGGTATCTTCAATACTACCATGCTAGAAGTTTCCGGGAGATTCTTTACTCCATAACCCGTGAAGATACGCCAATTACCGTGGAGTCATATCCCTTCTCTCTATCTGCCCTGTTTCTACTGGAAATCGGGTCTAGGCACATCTAGTGCATGTAATTAGTGGGGATGGAAGAATGATGTCCTGGATGATGCATGATTGGGTTCTTCACTCTAACCGATGCTGACCTAGGTTGAAGTCTATATATATATAAGGGTACTTGGGGGTATTTATTCAAAAGTCTATCTGAATTGTCCAAGTCCAGCTGATCATCATCCCAGCTATAGTTGACATTTAACCATTCCACCAACCATGTCAGCGAAGCTCGCCCTGTATCACGCCGATCGTCTCATTCAACTGGAGATTTGAAAGCACATGATTCGGCCGGTATATAACTCACGTCGCGTTCGAAACGCCACTGTTTAGCAGTGGTGGAGTATGGCAGGACGATCGAAGCCTCGGTAATGCCCCGCTACTAAATTCTACAAGGATTGGACATTTATCCGGGTATGTTGCAGCTTACTGGAATGGGAATCATGGTGGATCGATCAGCCGTTCAACCAGCCAAGGCATAAGCAGAGACCCGATTACTATCTACGTGCCCTGCTGCTTTTAACTTCCCGATTCCATATATAGACATGACCGATTGTTTCATCGATGTCTGAGTCGTTTCAATCAAACCTTACTCACAATGGGCACGAGTGTGGGTATAATGTGCATCTAGCCAGAACCCCTGGTCGTTCCCCTGGGCAAATTAGCCAACCCCGCAATATTCAAGACAGGACTTGGATCGACGGAGATGGATTTCTCCTTGGCCTGTTTCATGCACCCCACAATCACGTCTGGCAAGCTATTTGGCCCACTCGTAAACTAAAGAACGGCTAGTGGCCCTTGACCGAAAGAGTAAATTCCCGGACCCCTGGTCGGAAAGCTCTCCTGTTCCTGACATGTTTCACCCATGACCCTCAAAGGCGTTTCGAACGGCGGATAGTTAATATCGCAGCGGCGACATCATTATCCACAATGCTCGTCCTGATTAACCTGACTTTAGCCGTGAATGAATGGGGCCAGGCATGGCTCTTCCTCAGTTGTCAACTGCCGAAGCCAAGCCCCAGATGGGTATATGAATGAAGCCAACCCGACGCTGGATCTGTCTGCTCCTGGATCTCGTACTCTCCTCACACCCAGCCCTTCCTTACCACCAGCGTCAAAATGAACTCCCGCAACGTCAAGAAGAACCTCGCCGTCTCCGGCGCTGCCTTGCTGGCGACCCTCCCCGGCGTCACGGCGCAGTGCGCTCTGCCATCGACCTACAAATGGACCTCAACGGAGGCGCTCGCAGAGCCTAAGGAGGGCTGGTCGTCGCTCAAGGACTTCACCAATGTGGTGTTTAACGACCAGCATCTGGTGTACGCCAGCTTCCACGACATGGCAACCACCTATGGGTCAATGGTCTTCGGTAGCTTCGCAGACTGGCCGGACATGGCGGCTGCCACCCAAACCCCCACGGAGGGACTCGCGGCCGTGGCTCCGACGCTGTTCCACTTCGCGCCTAAGGATGTGTGGATCCTCGCCTACCAATGGGGCTCGACGGCGTTCAGCTACCGGACGTCGAGCGATCCCACCGACGCGAACGGCTGGTCGGAGGAGAAGCCGCTCTTCTCGGGGACCATCACCGGCAGCGACACGGGTGCCATCGATCAGACGGTCATCGGCGACGACGAGAACATGTATCTGTTCTTCGCGGGCGACAACGGCAAGATCTACCGCGCCAGCATGCCGATCGACAAGTTCCCCGGCGACTTCGGCACCGAGTACGAGGAGATCATGAGCGACACGGTCAACAACCTCTTCGAAGCCGTGCAGGTCTACACGGTTGAGGGCGCCGGGTACCTGATGATCGTCGAGGCCCAAGGCTCCGGCGGCCGGTACTTCCGCTCGTTCACGGCCGACAGCCTGGACGGCGAGTGGACTCCGCAAGCGGCCACCGAGGACGCGCCGTTCGCCGGCAAGGCCAACAGCGGCGCGACCTGGACCAACGACATCAGCCACGGCGACCTGGTGCGCGCGAACCCCGATCAGACCATGACGGTCGATCCTTGCAACCTGCAGCTTCTCTATCAGGGACGGGACCCCAACGGGGGCGACGATTACAACCTGCTGCCGTACCGCCCGGGTGTGTTGTCGCTGCAGGTTTAGGTCTCTGGGGAGGATGAGGTTATGAGTGTTGCTAGTCTTTTCTCTCACCGGCTGCTTAGGCATGTGTGGATGAGAGCCAGATATCCCAATGCGAGTAGTCTGTACAGGAATTATTCATGTATTTTGTATCACTTTGTCATCGTTCAATTCAACAAGTTAATAAGACCATTTTCCTGATCAGGCAATTGGGGATACAACACTCGCCACTAGGATTGCACTTGTAGGATGGCGCATTCCTGTAATGGGGCCGAATGGTCTGCCTCCAAGTTCATACAAAGGCTGGGAAGTCAACCTATGGAATTGTACTATTATACATATTATACAATTCATACCAAGACCAAGCTGGTATTATGGACGGGGATTAGACGAGGAAGCTAGACCCATTTATAGAAAGAGGTTCTTAATAGCGACCCTATTGGATAAATGCTTGTTTCATTCATTCATGCCATAATAAGTGTAAAGTGGATTAAAAGCAGCACCAACAGCATACTGCATACCAATATACTTCCCGCGCGTCACTCACACAAGCACAAAGAATGATAAAACGACAGCCTCTCGTTCAACAAATACGATTCTAGACAAGTCAAGAGTAGTAGTCTGTGGACGAGGCAGCTTCGGGATAACGTTGGTGGACGTCGCAGCGCATCTTCAACTTGGGGGCCATTCTGATCCCCCCGCAAAAAGAACCTGCTCTACAACACCACACTCAGGAAGTGAAGATATCATCAACCGTAGAGGCACATACCGAATCCAATCACCACACGAGACACCACTCAGTGGCGGCTCCGCCTGTCAGCCACCAAGCCTAAAATCATCCGCCCGCTAGCGCAAGGCAACGATGGCGTCACTGAACCCTAGCTATTTCCTAAAAGGACGAGGCTGTGAAAGCTGCAAGCTAGCAGGTGGATTCCAAGACCCTCATTCCTGCAGATGTAAGACGAGCTCACAACGACTATAGGACACGCCGCACGGTTAAGGGACATGGCCATAATCCTGGCAGTTGTCGAATTCCTTCAAGGCAGACTGAAAACCGGTCATCAGAGATTTAACATCTAGTTCACGAGAGGCGCAGTGAATGGCATCAAGTAGCAACGGAATGGGGAGGTGAGGGAGTCGGCAGCCGTCTATAAAAGGGGCTCGCTGTCCCTTCAAGCATAGAGAAGAACAAAAAGAACAACAACACACAGGCACCTCATCTGCCTTCGAGAGACTACTACTTCAAACACTCATCGATCATAATCAAGCCGAGTTCTTGTCATCATCATGAAATCTTTCTTTGTTCCTCTTCTCTGTTTCGCGGCGACATCCGTGTCCGCGTTGACTATTCCTGCCAATGATACACTGGTCGAGAGCAGTGGTCTTGAGAAGCGAAACCCGTTGTTGGCTCTTGGACTGTTTATTGAGTTGGCTGGGGGTGCTGCCGCCAGAACCAGGGGTCGTTTGAGCAAATTGGAGACCGATAGAGGCCGCCCTTATGTACGTTGAGAGAGAGAGACGGATATCCAAACCCACAAACGCGCTGCTGACTGTTGTAGGACGAGAGCTCTGGAAACTGCATCATGCGCATCTCTACTCAGGGTGGCGTAAGTAGATACCCAGCCATGGTCGGGGAATCTAGTGGAACTATGCTGACCGAACCAGGTACATTGCAAGGTACAGACCACCCCTGGTGAGAGAGCAGATGTAGGAACAGACACTACCAAACATGATGACAACTGGAACGTCTGCTGGTGGGACGATGACAAGAGAATCTCCGGCAAACAATACTTCACTGACAAGTGAGTCCTGACATGGGATACAATTTTTTCAGTCTTTCAGATCTAACGCATTGATACACAGGGGCATTGGCAAATACAGCATTGTCTTCACATCCAGGGATGGTGACAAGGTAAACAAGGACATCGAAGGCGCCGAGGGCTGCGAGGCGGAAGGAATGTGCAACCCCCAAGTTACCTTTTACCGCGATGGATATAAAATCATCCTGAACACCTGGCAGTCAATGTTTGCAGACTCAATGTCGTCCGATGGACCTGGACTGTGCAAGGGCGGTGTTAAGGATCAATTCCACAAGGGCGGCGTCGTGTTTGAGTATACGTGAGTTTTTCTTGCTCTGGGTTTACGCTATCTTCAAATACTGACGGTGTGCCAGGTGTGCCGTCCCTTGTGAAAATGAAGACGTACTTCCATTCGATGGACGTATTTCTCATTAGAAGGCTGGGGTTGTCTCTATTTTGGGTGGTGTTCACCCATCTAGCTTAGATGTTGCAGTTATTTTTGTGGATTCAGTTTGTCGATGCCAGTACTTAGAAATATACATACTTGATGTCTTCCTGAACCTTCATTTTCCTGCTTCTCGGGTGGTCTGTCGTAGGATCTACCACACAGCGGTCTACAACTTGGTGCAATCAAGCTGTTGAGAAACATGATCGTAGGATGACTCCATAGTCTATCGACGGAGTCGTCCACAGTCCTCGAGCCAGCAATCTATGTCGTGGTCATTCAGTTCCAAGTGGATGGAGTCATCTAGGGTAAAGTTCATCACAGGCGTGATGTCTTTATGCATGCTGGTTGGAAAGCTGTCTCGCTGTCAAGGAAACGTTTCATTTGAAAAGTGTCTAAGAATAATATTCCCCGCGCAGACGCGTCTTCATGGAGCGGGGACTTGGTAGAAAGCTGATTCCTGTTCACTAGCTTGGGAATGAATTTATGCTGTTGTACATGATACCGTTGACTTAACCATAGCAACGTGACAGAATCAGATCCGTGAGACCATACCAGTGAAAAAGCCTAGTCTGGGCCTATCACGAGAACCAGCTCGATTGTAACCACCAAATAGCCCAGCTCGTAAGAACGCCGCACTGTAAAGGGTACAGCGATGAGAATTTCTATTATCTACCCTGAATGCGAGTTGTTGTAGGTACATTACACCATACGCCCTAAACTCCGGTTAGTACAGTAGGATGGTGTTCTGCAAGTTAGTCGGGACCCAAGACACTCTTTAGATCTCACGCGACAAGGCGCTGACTGGACGCTTTCGAAGCTAGGCAGACCTAGATTGGTCCTCCTGGTCGGGCTGCCAAAGATCGCGGTGTCAGGGGTCTTAAGGTCAAAGACGGTTCGATAACTCGTCAACCCGACCAGCAACTCCTGTATACCCTCAAACCTAGACACCCTCATTCGGATGCTGGTTCGTATTCTCGTGATCGTTGTCATCGTCATCGTCATCGTCATCGTCCTCCCACCCGTCGGAGTCGGCATTGTTTGCGTCTGGAAACAGAGCCTCCAATTCATCTTCTCCCTCGTCTTCCTCCTCCAGCTCCCCAAACTCACCTCCAAGCATGTTGATCAGCTGCAACAGACCCGCCTGGGATCGCCAGATCTCCTCTGCGGGCGGATTCTGCGGGCCTCCGCCTTCTGTTGACTGGTTTTGAGCCTGGTCAGCATCAGAAGGGGAGTCCGACTTGTTGGAGAGCTCAGGGGCTAAGTTGACGATGCGAATAGCTTTCGTGGGGAAGATGCGGGCGGCGTTATCTTGTCGTGGAGGTTGGCCTCCGGGAAGGTTAGTGAGGGGTTGGCGCCAGCCGAGGGTCTGCATTGTAAAGTTAGTCTTCGTGCTGTTCAGAATTCAGCCAGAATACGTACAGTGTAAGTGGACATGATCGTATCATCGTAAAGCCCCATGAAACTGACCGGCACCGCGAGCTGTGGGGCAGAGCTGGTAAGGAGGGTGTACGACGCGCGAGCGGGACTGTCGGAACATTGGATTCGGTCGTCGTCATCCAGCGCGACGATATAAATCCGATCCTGGATCTCGAACATCAGGCGATGGTTCCGCACGGACAGCCAGCCGCCTAGATCAAAGGTGGATCCGTCTGTTTCGCACTCAATGATGGAACTGTGGGCCGCAACACCGCTTTGGAGGGCTTTACGCCAGTCCCAGCACACAAAGACCCGACCGGCGCGGGAGAACCCAACGAAAAGGTTCCCGTTTATCATTCCTGACCCCCACTCGTTCTCGCCGTCCCAGACATGATCCGGGTCCGTCGGGGTTGGAAGGGGACCTTTTGCAACTGTGACTGGTAGGAGGGAATCTTTGCGCTTGGAGCCGGGAAGAAACGGTCGGCTCGTAGCAGTAGAAGATTCGGCAGGTGGTGGACGGATGTGGTACATGTCTGTACACTCCGACGGATGGAGGGCACCCAAGAACTCCCCCGTCGTCTTGTCATGCGCATGGAAGCCTCGCGGGCCCATAGAATAGATGACCACGTCGGCACTCTGGTCGAGGTGACCGATGCCGCCATCTTGGATCTGGAGGTGCGTCCTCAGCTTGGGAGGGCGTTGCGTCATATCATAGACAAAGCCCTGCCCTTCACTCGACACCACACACAGCGTCCAGAAGGACAACTGAAAGCCTCTGGTCTGGCAATCGTGGTTCAAGACGGCGATCCGCCGGAACTCCCCGTGTTGTGCACCTTCCAAACCCGCCTGCCAGACCTCCACGGCATCTCCCTCCCGGTCAAACACCACCATCCCATCCTGGTATTCCAAGTGAGCATACGGACGAACCCCATCCTCGCCATCCACCGTATCCAGCGTCGACGGAAGTCGCCAAATGACGCGGCCCGTGTCCATGCTAGTGACATTCAAGCCACCGGCATGCGAAGTGGAAACGAAAAAGCGACGTTTGAAATCAGGGCGAAATCGCCAAACGGGATCGTTCCCGACTTGCAGCACGGATTCCCGGCTTGCTGGCGGGGACGCGGCCCAGTTGCGGGAGAGCAGCGTCTGCCGCTTGCAAAGGTCCTTCCATGACGACGTCCCTTCGAAATACTTGGTGTAGCTAGTAGCGTTAGAAAGGAAGGAGAGATCACGGACGCCACCGGGAGGTTGTGTCGTCTTAGAGATGTAAATCGCTTCTTGATGCGCGCCGTCGATAAACCGGTGCCAGGCCTTGGAGGCTGCCGTTAGGGACGCGAGGGTCGCGACCGGGGCGAATTCCAAGATGCGCAAGACGATCTCGGGCGGCAGAGTAGAGAGTGGATCTGCCACGGGAAAGGTTGTCGTCATTCTCAATTCAGACGGAGGGGATTCACAAATTCAGAAACAATTGGACAAGTGAGAACAACAGTGGTGGAGAGTGTGCAATATTTGATTGCGAGCCTGTCCGTGGCGGGGTGATTCTGCCAGGTCCCACCGCCTCAGGAACATGACGTCGTGATCCTTTACGCGATCCCTTCGTCCGTCTTGTAGTCTGGTAGGGAGGGACACGACATGCAAAACGGAGAACAGAGAATATGGGGTCTGTATAAAGTGCAATGGGCTTACGAGTGACTAAATTATGAGACAACACTCCGCCCACTTCAGACAGCGTCTGAATAGCTTCATTTCGATATATGAACGACGGCCCAATATGTGAATTATCGACGACATCCCGTCAAGATTGGCATTAATTAGGTGGTAATATGTAATAGGTCCAGCGGTTCTCCATCACTGGCAAGTGGTTGTAGGATCATGCCTACGGTGTGGTGACACTAAGCAGAAGTTCACCATCCCCCTGCTCCCCCAGAGCACCATGATCTCTTCTGATATACAAACGAATTTCAATGGCAAGAGGGATTAATAAACCCACGGCAGAATCCTCCATCGGACGGTCTTCTTGTACTGCGCCCAATCCGCCCCGTACTTCTTGGCACACATGGCATCATCCCGACGCTCACGGTGCACCAGCAAGATGGCGAAGTACAGCACATAGAAGTAGGTGAAGATCATACCCCATCCTCGGGCATCACCCTGCACCACTTCGCGTCCGTCGCGCGTGGTGAACACCGACGACGTTGCCGCGGCACTCCCCGCAGCGAGAACCCGATACCCGGCCACGCCCGTGGGCAGACTGAACGGCGACGCCTGCAACCAATCGCCAAAGTAGTTGATATGGCGCGACATGCCCCACCAACCCGCGGTGAGCAGTCTCGTTCCCCGTTTGGTCTGGATGTACGACAGATTCGCCACACTCGGGTCCTGGGGGTTGGTGCGGAAGACGCGCTTCTGGGTGTTGGACGCCCGGAAGATATACAAGCCCAGGGTGAACACGGCGCTGACGGCGGCAATAGAAGCCCAGCCCAGGTGCAGAGGGTAGGTCGCCAGATAGCGGCACTGGGTGGAGTAAAGGAACGGTACCCAGACGATATCGCCAAAGGTGAGCATAAAGCCCATGCCATCGGTGATGATGTCCATCATGGAGAGGACGTGCGACTCGTTATACTGGCCGTCGAGGACGTAATACGCCTGGACGGCAGTCACAAAGAGGATGCTGTCGGTGACGTAGCCGTAGTTGCGGTACTGCTGGGCGACGAAGGCCAGGTCCAGCAGCATCCACCCGGTCAGGCCGGGCCGCATCTCCAGCCAGGTCTTGATGTCGACCTCGCCGATCAGCGGCAGCGTAACGCGTGGGTTGAGCTCACGGCCGATGTAGAAGTCATACATGACGTTACCGGTGTCGCCGCCTTCGGCGAGCTCCCGGAGATCGTCGTTGGGGTAGTTCGTGTTGACGGTGAAGCTGTACGCGTAGAGGAAGATGGAAATCCCGTACGCGATCAGCACATTGGCCGTCAAGATCTGAATGTAGTTGTCGGTCATGTATGTCCAGACAACAAAGTCAGCGCCATGGTAGTAGGTGCCAATGGCGACCGCGGCCAGCTGGACCAGGCTGGACGAGAACGCTGCAGGGAGGTCAGAGACCTCGAACGGGAGCCATCAATTGGAGTACGAAATTTCTCACCATTCAGCCTATACTTCAGCGGACGGCCATGATGCACCAGCTTCGTACCCAGCGTCTCGTTCGCGGGGAGAATCCTCCAGAGAACCAGACTGACGAGGTAGTAGGCCAACACCACACCCATGACCTGCCAGCTGCACAGATCCCAGACTCCGCCCTGGGGCCAGCCAATCTCCCCCTTGAGCGTCTCCCAGTCCAATGTACTGGGACTCAGCAAAGAGGGAACAGGACACCCAGCTACATCATTGCAGGCGAAGCGGAAGAAATACAGCAGCACAGGCAGACCGACAGTGATGGCGGCCGTGCCAAGCCTGTTCCACGTCAGAGACTAAGATCGATCGATTAGGAGGTCGGGAATTGACACTTACGGCCCACCAAATTCGTAGTGAGGCTCTGAATGAGGCATGTGGAGGGAAGTCGTAACGCGGTTGGCTTCCTAATCCAACCCCTATAATGATGCGGTTTTGATGCTGCTGAGATAGGAAATTTATGTTGACTGCTGAGTCAGCGGCATGGCGCCAGTCGGCTGTTGGTTGTCCCGAGCGCCAAGACATATAGACACCTGGAAGGTGAGGCAGCACTTCCCCAGTTTACGGCATCAAGGTAGAAACTGAGTGAGAGTAACATAGTGATGGCAGTGACCGGTATATTGCTGGCCGATGAATTCTAGCGTGCCATGTAGGCAGTGATTGTTTCGTATATCAGAGCATTGGCATGTCCCCAGCTTGTGCTTTATTGAGTGTGACGGAGATAGTCATTCTGGCCCATGAATCTGGATCAAGAGGGTGAGAAAAGACATACACGGTAGAACCAAATCCAACCAAAGAGCAAAATCGCCATGAGCGATGCGGCATCGCGGGGTAAAATTCCGATTGATGTACACTGTGGATACTGACCAACCGAGGTATCAACTGCCGACAAGGCGGGGTTGTGAGGGGAACGATATATATCTTCTCTACAGCAACTACCGCAAGACACCACTACATCCAGAGCTGATCGGAAAACAGATACCACACAAACTAACCATGCAAGCTGTTGTGTTTAAAGGACCCTTGGAGGTCGCGCTCGAACAGCGCCCCATCCCCCAGATCCAAGAGCCCACCGATGTGATCGTCAAGGTGCGCTACACAGCGCTCTGCGGCAGCGAGCTGCACGTCTTCCGCGGCCACCAACCGTCCGCAACGGGGTTCATCATGGGCCACGAATTCACCGGCGATATCGTGGAATGCGGACCGGAAGTCAAGCGATTCAAGTCAGGCGATCGCATCGTATCCCCCTTCACCACCAACTGCGGGGAATGTTTCTACTGCGTGCGGAAGTGCTCCTCGCGGTGCGCCAAGGGCAAGCTATACGGGTGTGTCGTCCTCGACGGCGGTCAGGCGGATTACGTGCGCGTCCCCTCGGCAGATGCGACGCTCGTGTCGGCCCCCGAGTCCGTGGATGAGAAGAAGCTCGTCCTGATGGCGGATATCCTGCCGACGGGGTTTTTCGCGGCAAAGAACGCGTTCAAGGGACAAGACGAGCAAGAAATCCGGGACAGCACGGTGTTGCTATTTGGATGTGGGCCGGTGGGAATCTTCGCCTTGATCAGCGCTTTGGAATACCGACCGAAGCATCTCATCGCGATCGATAGCGTTCCATCGCGGCTGGAACTGGCGAAGAGCCTGGGGGCAGAACCGTGGAATTTCCAGACGGATGGAGAGGGACTGCGGAACCGAGTGAAGGAGTTGACGGACGGGCGCGGCGCAGACGTGGCGATTGAGGTGGTCGGGCACAGCGATGCGCTGCGGATGGCATTTGAGATGATTCGGCCCTGGGGGCGCATCTCCAGCGTGGGTGTGCACAATGGCGAGATCCCATGGACGGGCAATGAGGCATACGGCAAGAATCTTCAGCTGCAGATGGGCCGCTGTCCGGTTCGAAGTAAGGATCGCATGTACCATCTCATAAGTAGATACCGCTGACTCGTGGGCCAGGTACCTTTGAGGATGCGCTGGAATTTCTGGTCCAAAAACAGGATCTACTGGAGTAAGCCTGTCGTGTGTGTGAGAGATGGATATTGCTAACAGTGTGACAGCTTCATGACGGCTGACATTCGCCCGCTATCGCAAGCCGTCCAAGCGTGAGTTATCCCTGTCGCATTACACAGCTATCAGCTAATAGGAGTAGGTACGACGATTTTAACACAATGAAGAGCCAGAAGATCATCTTTGAGGCTGGGAAGTAGGTCCATACGACGGCATATGGCGATCAACACATTCTCGAGACGTTTTGTTGTTTATGTGTTATGTATACGACAGTCACAGTCTTTCAGCAGACAATATCACATCTCTTTGCAGTTATGCCTCCACGACAGTGGCTGATGCGATATGATAGATGTGGCTGCTAATTTTCAAATTGCGGGGATGGCACGAGATGACCCAGACGATCCGTATATGGCTCCTTTATTGAGATCCACGCGTCGCTGAGTCGCTCATTCCAGACCCTGCAACGGCCCCACCGTAGTGAAATTATGGGCAAATACCGCACCTAAATAACTCACACCAAGAATAGAGTTCAAACAACCCCTTCAAGGGATTGGAAATGAACGCCGACGGCCTGCAGACTAGGCAAACGAACCAGCAGTGGGTTCAGTAAGGGCGGTAATTGTATCCGTAATGTGCCACAATGGCATCAGCTCTTTGCTCGAGCAATTGGTATGCTGACTTGGCCAGAGGTTTTGCGTATGGGGGATCAAACGGCAAAAGGTCAGTTTACTCTCTCTCTAATGCCAACGAATAGAAGGTCTGTAGGGCTGATATCTATAAAGACCATAACAGATGATACCTTCGAAGGAAGAGGACAACCATAGTATTCCTAACAGCCCCCAGATGCCACATACTTCCACGATCTGCGTCAACAAAGCCTTTTAATTGCTGGATAATCATTGGATTCTCTCCCTGCGTTCACAATACACCAGCTGCAAAGAGACTCTGCCAGGCAGCACCGTTTCCAAGACAGGGGACGGTGGAGCCATATGTCCTATTATTGGACCGGAACGGCACTCGGGTGGAGACAGTAGTTTGAATGGGCAGCCCTAGTGTCAATACTTCAGCCCTTTTGGGCGCTTGGCAGGGATTGTACTCCGTCGATACCAATCGATCTCAACATTGATCCAGTCGTTGAATCATGAGAGATTACACTCCCCAGGGAAAGAGACAAGAGTCGTTGCCTCGGCCACATCGATTCCTGTGAGTTGTCGAGACATATCGGAATGTTGCCCACGTACGATGGGAGGTCCACTGTGCAGCAGCACCAACAGTATGGAAGGCACCCCAGCCAGGTCGATCTCACCCATCATGTAGCCAAGCACTTGCGCACCGAGTAATTTGCAATCGAGCGAGACGCCAATGACTAAACCTTGACCAATAGCCCCTTCAATCCAACAGGCGCCGGCCGAGGTGGACCCGGGGTGTTAACTGCAGGCCAAGAGCGACCAGTCTGTCGGCAGGGCTGAAGTTAGACCAGGATTTGTGCTGCCTGACTTGGTTCACCGTTCTTATAACTCCTGAGATTCCAGTCTTTTCCTTGTCCTTATATCGAACGATACTCCCTCCGCACACTGCCGGCTCAGTCACCGTCGTCCGCTCGTTCATTTCCTTCCCTCTATCGTCATGTCCTACCAGCAACCTCCCCCGGGGCAGTAGTAAGTTACTTGCATTTTATCCAGCTACAATCCGAAAGAAGTATACTGACCAGTCGCTAGCTACCCTCCCCCTGGAGGATACGCCCCTCCGCCGCCCCAACCGATGCAATACCAACAGGCGCCACCCCCAGAGCCATCCAAAGATCGCGGTTGTCTGATGGGATGGTAAGTTTCTCCCTCTCAGCAGAGAAAAGCCCCTGGCTAACAGCCCACGATAGTATTATGGCTATGTGCTGTTGTTTCCTGTGCGAGGAGGCCTGCGAGTGCTGCATTGAATGCTTGGAATGCTTGTGTCCTTGTTGATTTGGATGACATGGTGGAAATACCTAGTCTCGAAGGGACCCTGCTACTTATGATTCTGGTTGCTTTTTGTTTCATTGGATGACGATGGAATTTTGTCTATAATGCTCGTGTTTTATGGGTGGGTCAGTGTCTGGCACCGCTTCGTTCCAGATACCAAGGTACCATGGGGAATGATATACCAAGTTTTAGTTCTTGCAGTTGTTCCCACACAGCATCACTCTTTAATCCTTTCAACTTTGTGTTCTTTCATACGAATTACATCCGGTAGACGGGCATGTTCGGTCGATAATATCGGATCGTCTGTACGATCAAGGCAGGTACCCACCAGGCTAGTAGTCGATCATCCACCACGACGATCTCGTTGGGCATCTTTATACTATAGGTATGTGATCATACAAGCTGTGTTTTATTCTCAGTGGTTACCGGCTGTATACTAGGTGTCATCATCTTGTTGTTGATTTTCTGTTTCCATGCAGTCCGGCACTGAACCGGTTAGACACCTGATAAGACAAGCTTTGTCGAACCATGGTTTTGAGTTCCAACCAGTTTATAAGATCATAAAACCCAAGACAAAGCTATATTAAGTTAGGTTCATTGCTGTCTCAAGGACGACGCCATTTATATCATCTCATGAAACTAGCATATGACCAGTCCTACTTAACCGCGGCACGATGATGTCAGTATTTGTAGCCTGAGGCAAGATATTCAGTTGACTTGCATGACTTGTACAGTTGTCCAAAGTTCCAACTCATACATACATGTATGGAAATCAATTGATAATGGAATGGTTGGATAGTAAGTCACAATGAGACGAGTCACACCAGTTGAACCTTCTCCATGTAAGGGGTGGCGGGAACTACGATACACCATGGGGACTCGACACATGAGCACCATTAAAAAAATCATGTCTTCAGAACTAAGTTGGTTTATTTCTCTTTACCACTAGAAAATTGTAGATCTAGTATCAGGGTGCACATCTATGAGAAGATCGCATATCTCTATGTCCACGGAGAATAGAGCCCAAGCCCAACTGTGCCTGGGCCATAATCAACTCTCATCGACTCTTCTATGACCGTCATATAGTATTTCCATCTTGTCCCTTATATCGCAATATTCTCCTCAGAAACGGCCGAAATTCAGAACCACCATCACCCTGCCGTGGCAGTGCCATCCACAGCACCAGAATTGCTGCCGAGAGAGCCACAACAAACGGCATCAGCGATTCGACGCCCCTGTTCTGAGCAATAGC
Organism: Aspergillus taichungensis; assembly: GCA_002850765.1. NCBI lineage: Eukaryota > Fungi > Ascomycota > Eurotiomycetes > Eurotiales > Aspergillaceae > Aspergillus > Aspergillus taichungensis. The sequence goes on along the minus strand of KZ559550.1, from coordinate 103,817 downwards.
CCCAACAATGAACGGGATGACGGCAGCCCCGGAGCCACCAAACGCAGCGACAAACCCAATTGCCGTGACGTGGAGATGTTTTGGCAGCAGCACGGTCATTACCTGCACCACGGCCGGGAATAGCGGACCGAGGAAGAACCCCAGGAAACCGGCAGCCACGGCCGACGCATAGAAATTGGGCACGAGCCACAAAATCAAGTCCATGGCGATGGAGCAAGATATATAGATCTGGGACGGTCAGCCGAAACACTGGGATGAGAAGAAGTAAGGTGAGTGGGATCCTACCGTCGTCGCCAGCTTGACACCCAAACGTGCCGTAACAAAGCCCAGCACGACTCTCCCTACCGTGATGCCTAGCCAGAACCCTGTCGCTGTCATACCACTATCGTAGTAATCTGCATGGCGCACGTCGATCATGAAGGTCACAACCCAGCCGCCGACGGCGACTTCCACGCCGACATAGAAAAGCAGGAGAATGGCGCAGACCCAGGAGACGCGGGCGGCTGGGCGGGCAAACAAGGCCGAGTGGAGGCTGGCATTGGTTTCGCCGGCAGTCTGCGCTCTGGTCTTTCGAAACGCGGCGCCGGTGAAACGCCAGAAGGCCATCATGATGAGAATGAACTCCACGGCTGCGATACCGATCTATGGGGTCTTAACTGTCGTCCTTGTTAGGGACCAGGAACGCCACTCACCATGAAAAAATAAAAGTAGCTCCAGGGCACGTTCGCCTTTGATACCATGTTGGTGACAACCAGCGGGCTGATCACGGCGCCCAGGCCGTAGACACCATGCAGCAAGCCCAGGAGCTCATTCGAGTTTTGCATGTTGCCAATATAAGTGTTCCAGGCGGCGTCGCCGAGGCCGTTGGCAATCCCGGCGAAAATATACGCTACCACGAGAGCCGGGTACGGCGGACGCGTGCAGCTGACGATATACCCGATCAAGTGGCAGACGGAGGCGATGAAGCCCACGCCGCGCTGCCCGACCATGAGGTGCAACTTGTCGTTGATCAAGGCGGAGAGGACATATCCCACCAGCGATGACAGGAAGACTAGCGAGACGATCATATAGCTGATATTGTAATACTCCTCGAGCTGTGATCGATGTCAGCGTTGATATACATGTTTGCTCAGTGGTTCGTCTTACATATGGGAGTAACGCCTGTCGTCGAGGTTAGCCCAATGTCAAGCACACTCAGATCGATGATATCTCACTCCATAGGCGGCGTCATTCGCGCCCATCACCAAGAACACCCAGAGTGTGGCGAACACGCGGAAGATATTCGACCGTGGATGATTCCACCGGGGGAGCAGAGACTCGGTGTCATCTAGTGGCGACGCACCTTCCGACCCGTGGCCATCTACATCTGCATGGTCATTTTCCGTGACACTAACGTCCGAACGCGCCGGCGACACAGGCCCCTCCATGTGGGGTTCCATTTCCCCACGATCGCGGGGAGTCATAGTCATCTGGAGATATTGTCGAGGGAATTGTCGTTTCGCAAAGAGGGGAAAGCAACGACTTATACCGCCCACACACACTCCCGCAAAATATCAATCTGTTACTCGCTTAGCACGCCCACAAGCGCTGTCTCCCAGCCCAGCAACTAGTTGGAGATCGTGGAGACAGGCGGTTGCTGGCCGACCTGCCCAATGCGGGATGGGGGCACGGCGGACGGGGCTGATCCAAACCCCCGCCATGACTCAATTTTCAGGTCAAATTCATTGATTGGTTCGCGACGTCGATCAGTACGATGAATGACAGACGAGATTTAGCCGCATTCGCCGCCGATACGGGAGGCTGTTGTGCCCTAAGCCATGGGAGAGCCCACCAAGAATGCGGTCTGATGAACGCGGATGTGACGTCAATGCAGTAGTTTGCTTCGTATAAAGGTTAGCGGATAGGGAAAGTCGTTCCATTTGAGGAAATTGATTGTTTTCTTTTTCCATCACGGAGAATTGAGTGTATCTAGCGTCTGTGCTCCATACAGAGTATTCTGATCAGTCCTCGCTGCGTTGGCCTGATGATGCCTCATGATATAGTTTCTGACTCAGGTATCCACATTCCTATTCCAGACATGGAAATATCACAGTGTAGAAGACAGTATATTCAGGTCTATATGTCCATATCAATTATTCACTAAAGTATTTGTATCCAGTCCGAGTTTGTAGGTTATGTTTTCTGTACAGAGTAGTCTTGTGGGATTAACACATAAATACTGGCCACGAGACGGGTAGAAGATATATATACCTGGTGCTTCCAATAATTCACTGTAGAGATAAATCAAATCTTGAGCAGCAGATATCGTGCAAATAGTGAATAAACTATTGAGCATGTCAATCGAATTATGGAGTTTTCTGATGCAAGTTTATCTTTACTCTGTATGAAATTTTACAATTGTTCACTATCACATTGATTGATATATGACTATTTCTGTTGACATTCCCGCGTAGACATAATCAATTATCACTGGGTTATACAGACAGAGACCCATGACTATAGCTTGCATATCTTTGACCTTGATGAAATGAATATATCTATGGAACTTTATATTGTCAAAAGTTCTATACTTTGTTTGGATCCTTCCCCCATCCTTGCCCAAAGTACACACGGGTTATAGGCTGTTCGAACAAGGTACAGGATCCACACCCCGGATATAGGATAGAGGGTCTGGATTGCCAGCAGAGCAACTGTCCTTTGAATTAATTTCCGACACTGGGGTAGAACTAATTTCTGGGATGAACCGCGAATGAAGTATAACGAAAGAGTACATATGCTAAGCATTAGTTTTCAGTCAAATTTTCGGATACCCGCCGCGCCAATGATATGTATTACTTCGACGCTTAGACTTCTAACATCGGGCTTTGTATCAAGATGCCAGTGTCGAATGATTCTATCATCAACCCTACCAAAAATAGTAAGGAGAATCGGACCATCCTGGTGTGGGTGATGGATGGGCGGCCCTCGGAGATGGCGATATGCTGTCCCCCCGACGGATGGCGCCCACATTGGCTGTTGAGTTTGGTTCTGGGCCGAATCTGAAACATGGATTGACATGGCGGCTTGGAGACACGTCGTGATGCGTGGCCATGGTGAGGTATCTGGTCGATCCTTTCTCCTGGTTTGCGATCATGGTGGATTCAAGGAATTTTTGACAAAGCCGATCTTACAAATTCTATTTCGATTGATCCAACCGTGATGTGCATTCCTCTGCCTGTCTCAGAACCCAAACTCTAATGTCCAGGTTGGTGGGAAGATCAGCACGCGATTCGTTCCCTTGACCAGGATTGTTCTGGATGCCTTGGCAGAGGAATCAGGGGATCTCGGCGCTGGGATGGTTCAGGCCTGGTTCATGGCATCCGATTCAGCCGATTTGTCCGGATGAATGAGCCTTTGTATCGCTCCATTGTAACCGGAGGACTCGACCACTGGTCAAAGACGTCTGACTCTGTCCTCCAGAGATGATGCGAATTGTGTGTCTCCAATATAGGCGCCTCTTGACAAGGCGAGATCGTCGGTCAGATCTGTACGGAGTAGCAATGAGAATTATTATAGAAACAGCGATATCAGGATCATCCCCATCCATCCGAATTCATTACCAGGTGACGAATATCGCCGGCTCCGTTGGTTAATTCCGACTCCGTCCGCCCCACTCGACACCTGAGGCCCCGCCCCATTGGCCAACTGGCGACGACGCGCTTCGCTGCAACTTCTTCTCTCTCTCCCTCGTTCCATGGTTCAACTCCCTTGCCATCCACTCCCTCCCTTCCGGTCAATTGGTTTGTGGTGTAGACTCCACTGGTTGAGTGCCTTCAACTTCTTTTCCTTTTCCTCGTGTCCCTCCTTGTATGCATGTCAATGACCCCGCAGTGCGAACACTCCCGCAAGTCTCCGAGATCTCTCCAGATCTATCGCCGCACGAACAGACCTAATTCCTCTCGAAATACCCACTGTCTCCTCGATCTGGTCGCTGAGAGTCCCGAGAAAGCGATCAACAATGGCAGGGATCAGAATGGATGCCGTGGTGACCCACCGGCTGATGAATGACAGGCGATCGAACTTGGCCCTGTCTCGGCTCCCCCCACCATGAGGTCATTTCTCGGGCGTGTCGCTAGTGAGAAAAAAACCGTCGACCCCCTAACTGCTTGTTCTAGACTCGATGGATTTTGGTCTGACCCAGACTTGCCACGGCTCATGGTCACTTGTCAATCGCTTTATCCTTGTGCTCGGGTTCCTGTCCTGATCCACTAGCCTTGGCCGCTGTCAACGCCACGGTCAAGCCGGAACGTGCGATTAATTAAAAAAAATTATAACGCCCCCCAGGAGTTCACGATCTCTCGTTTCTGTCCGTCCTCATCATTAATTAACTGTCCCTCCACCGTTCATCCATTTGTTGGTTCATCCATCTTGAACACATCACCGTCTGCGGACCAGCCGGACTGCCGCACCGCTCATGTCGAACATCAACCACCAGAATCAGTCCTCGGAATTGCTCAACCCGCACTACCCTCCGCAGGGTCGACATTCGAGGACCAACAGCGCCGAACCGCACCCCTTATCCAATAGTGAGGTCCCCTCGCCGGACACCGCCGAAGCCCCCAATGACTTCACCCGCCCGACCAACCGCGTGCGTTTTCGCTCAATGAGCAACCATGCGCCCGTTCCGGAGCGTCCCCCCCTGGCACGACTGGGCTCCGATCAATCCGTGCAGTCCTACCACTCCGTCGGCACGTTGGTCGCCGAATCGGAGGGGACCCCCCGCAACCGATCCCGCTCGCGATCCCCGGGGCCCGCGGAGCCCTTTCGCACTCGAGACACGTCCTACCGACCCGGGGACGACGTGATCACATCGTTGGAATCAGAGAAGCAGACTCCTGGCCGTGCCCCATCCGGCCGGGAACGATGGAGGGCGGCGGGCCAGATGATCCGGCAGAAGACCGTGCGCCTGGGGGAGCGGCTCGGCCGGCCACATGACGAGGGCGAGGCCCTGGGCGCGTCGTTGTTACCGGAAGACCTGGAGACAGGCACGCCGCGCGGATACGACTTCGAGGCCCGGAACGGCCCGGGGGACACGGACGAGGAGAAGGAGCCTGCCCCCAGCGCCGAGGCCCACCGCCTCGTGCGGACCATCACCCAAGGCCACGCGCGCCGGCGGAAGCCCAAGTCCGCCTACACCCGGTCGGGGACCACGACCCCCGAGACGCCCAAACGCCCAGGCTCCTGGTACCACAACCGATCGTTCAGCGGGAGCGGCGGCGTGCTGGGCCAGCTGCTGAAGCTTCAGGCCGCCCAGGCGGCCGAGGAATCTCGCAGCGGCAGCATGTCCGTGACCGACTCCTCCGAGGACGAGTCGGCCGCGTCGTCGGGCGCCGCCACGCCCAAGAAGGAGAAGCTGAAGTGGTACAAGAAACCCGCCCACCAATCCACCGCGTCCCTCGTGGGCGCGTCCATGAACCTCAGCACGGCGAGCCTGCCGGCCGGCGCCGACGCCATGCCCTTCACGCCGAAGAAGGGGCGGAAGAAGCACGCCGGGAAGAAGACGCGCCTGGAGGACGAGATCCGCGTGACGGTCCACATCGCCGAGATCTTGGCCCGCCAGCGGTACATCATGCAGCTCTGCCGCGCGCTGATGCGGTACGGCGCCCCGACCCACCGGCTGGAGGAGTACATGACCATGACCGCGCGTGTCCTCTCCGTCGAAGGCCAGTTCCTCTACCTGCCCGGCTGCATGATCATGTCCTTTGACGACCCGGCCACCCGCACCGCCGAGGTCAAGCTAGTTCGCATGGTCCAGGGGGTTGACCTGGGCCGCCTGGCGGAGACGCACAACGTGTATAAGAACGTCGTGCACGACCTGATCGGTGTGGAGGAGGCTATTCAGGAGCTGCACTTGATCATGAAGAAGCCACCACGGTTCAACAAATGGCTGATGGTGCCGACCTACGGGCTAGCCAGTGTAGCCGTGGGCCCGTTCGCCTTCGACGCGCGACCGATCGACATGCCCATGATCTTCTTCCTTGGGTCGCTGGTCGGTTTCATGCAGCACATCCTCGCACCCATGTCGGTGCTGTACTCCAACGTCTTCGAGGTGTCGGCCGCCGTGCTGACCTCGTTCCTGGCTCGCGCCCTCGGATCCATCAGGGTCACCACCAACGGCGAGTCGCACCGGCTGTTCTGCTTCTCGGCGCTGGCCCAGGCCCCGATCGCGCTGATCTTGCCGGGGTTCATGGTGCTGTGCAGTAGTTTGGAACTGCAGTCACACCAGATGATCGCGGGGTCGATCCGCATGGTCTACGCCATCATCTACTCGCTGTTTTTGGGCTACGGCATCACGGTCGGCACGACCATCTACGGCCTGCTAGACAGCGACCCCACGTCCGAGAAAACCTGCAGGGGAATGGACGTCTGGGGCAGCGAGTACATCCAACACTTCATCTTCGTTCCTGTATACGTGGTTTTCTTAGCCATCGTGAACCAGGGCCGGTGGAAGCAGGTGCCGGTTATGATGGCGATCGCGCTGTCGGGCTACGTGACCAACTATTTTAGCACGAAGAAATTGGGGAGCCGGTCGGAAGTAGCCAACACAGTGGGCGCCTTCACCATCGGCATCCTGGGGAATTTGTACAGCCGACTGTGGCACGGTCACGCTGCCACCGCCATTTTACCGGGCATATTCGTCCTGGTGCCGTCGGGCCTGGCCTCTAGCGACTCGCTGATGGCAGGTATTGACTACGCGAATTTGGTACGGGAAAACATCAAGGCGGACACTGGATCGGCCGACTCGACGGCGCAGGACACGTCCATTGCCAGTCTGGGTTTTGGGATGATCCAGGTCGCGATCGGCATCACGGTCGGCCTGTTTATCTCAGCCCTGGTAGTCTATCCATTTGGCAAGCGTCGGAGCGGGTTGTTCAGTTTCTGAGCTCAAACCAACTTGTGAATCATGTTGTCGCATTGCACATAACGTTACTCACGAAAGCCAAAAAGTATTGTGGAATTTGTGGGATTTTTGCAACATGTCCACGCAATTATCTGTTCATGATCTCGTCTTATGACTGCCGCTACCCATATGTACATTTTCAGACAGGATGGAGAAGCACGAAGAGCCTACCACACCAGCACGGGCTTGACAGTCCGCCCGGACTTCATATCTTTGACAGCCGTCTCGAACTCTTCCGCAGGATAGTATCGGACGAGCTTCTCCAGCGGAAGGACACCCTCCTGCACCCACTTGACCAGCCGGGGGACGAATTCCCTCGGCACGACGTCTCCCTCAATAACCCCCATAAACAACTTCCCCGTCATCATGAACTCGAAAATTGGAATCTCCAAGCACGCCTCCTCTGGCGTGACTCCGACCTGCAAGACCCGCCCTTTTAACGCCGTCATGCGGACCCCCTCTCTCACCAAAGCCGGCGCCCCCGTCGTATCTAGCGTCACCGTGGCGCCCAAACCTCCCGTCACCTCGCGCACCACATCTGCCAAGGACTGCCCACTATCCGCCACGGCCGCCGTATTCACCGTGTGGGTGGCACCCAGCGCCCGTGCCAGCTCCAACCGCTCGTCAAACCGATCCAGGCCGATAATCTGCTTACACCCCGCGATCTTGGCACCAGCCACAGCACTCAACCCCACACCCCCGAGACCCATAATCACGACGCGGTCGGCGGCCGTAGCACTCGCCGCATTGAGGATGGTTCCCGCCCCGGTCTGCACGCCGCAGCCGAGCGGCGCCAACAGACGCAGCTCGTCGCGGGTCTTCACACATCCCGCGACATTAATGATGGAGTCCTCGTGGACGATGGACAAGCTCGCAAAGCTAGACTGGCCAAAGAACTGGCCGTAGACGGGGTGTGTCTCTGCGGGGGAGGTGGACGGGACGGTCGTGTCCCGAAAGACGCGGTTGGCGTCGTCGGCGTTAAAGTTGATATCGTTGAAACGCGAGCAGTACGCCGGGTGACCGTCCGCGCATGTCTCACAGTCTTGACACGCGCTGAAGCTCAGGATAACGGGATCGCCTGGTTTGGCGGTCGTGGATGTGTTGGGTCCGAGGGCGCGGACGTAACCGGATCCTACCCATCATATCATTAACACGGCCGTGGACCTAAGGGTGGACGGCGGGAATAGGGAGGGATAGTACCTTCATGCCCCATCACACGGGGATAGTGCACGCCTGCGCCGGATTCAATGCCAGCAAAATGTAGATCAGTCTGGCAGATTCCGGAGGCGACCATCTCGACGAGGACTTCTTTCTCGCGGAGGGGACGGACGGAGACTGGGCGGAGGTGCCAGCCTCCAGAGGCGTGGGGGCCATAGGAGATGATGGCTCTGTCTGGGGCTTGGGAAGACATGTTTGATGTATGTAACAAGATGTAGTATAGTATCTTCAATATAATGATATGAATATCTCAATATATGGGTCTAGACTTGTACAAAGATGATTGAGATGTCATGAGAGAGTGTCATTAGAAGACGCTATGGTCACTACAACCCCCGGGTCGGTATGAGTTTATATGTGCCGCAAATTCGGGAACCCAGTCCAGCCCATGCGTGTCGGTCTCCCACAAAACGAAACGAACGCATCCTGCGACCTCAACCCTAGACGGGAATCTACTACATATCGCAACGGAGATGACGACACGTACCTCGCATAGGTGATACCGTCCGTGCATAACCCGGGACATCCATCGGCAAGTCAATAGTACGTTCTACCCCGCGAGGGATTCACGTCTAAACCCACTGCGGAATACAACGGGGTTGTAGTTCACGTGGGGAATGATCCTTTGAAACCCCCTGGAATAGTGTTTGTTGTTTCTGATTGGCAAGGACGAAACTTGGTAAACTTTATTTTGGGATGCGAGCCATGGTTGACTTGATTGTGGGTTCACTGTCCTTGCTAGATCAATGAAGGATTTTACGGCTGAGAGTCGGGCGTCGGGGGGATAGGGTTGCCGATGTCAGGTGACATTGTCTTTGCGGGATTTGTTGTCATTGTGTTGGAGTACGAGGGGATTTAGGTTTGGGTGGGATTTGGATGTCTTGATTGATGTCTACATACTGCTAGTGGTGTCTGTAGAACCAGTGTTAAGTTGTAGCTGTAGTACAGGATGGCACAGTAGAGGCTGTCCACTGCACGGAATGGTTGATATCATACAGTCGGAATCAGTACAGATGTGGCCATAGATGGTAGTTGTATGCGTGGGTAGCATATAGCATCCCATCAATGTCAATCACGCAGATCACGTCACAGAAGGATCCAGGATTACTCCATGGGCTCAGCCGTCCAGCCACTGCCCCAAAATCCCGAATCGGCATTGGAGGCAGCCGGCCTCTATTGGCGTCTATAAACCGTCCTTGGAAATTAAGCCCCCCATAATACCCCTCGCGCGCTCCACCTCCCCCTCAACATCCCCATCCCACAACCATCGCAGCCGCTCCTCGAACGCACCTTTCAGTCTCTCTTCGTCTGCACCCACCCCATCCAGACACAAGCACAGCAAATTCGCCTGCTCCTTACTGCTAGTAACCACGCGCTGACTGCGCGGCCGCCGCACGGCATCATACGCCTTGAATGCGGCGACCACATCGCGCGCGTGCGTAACGCGAGGATCCCCCAGAAGCTCGACCAGGACATGAGCATCCTCAATCGCCTGTCCCGCACCAGCGCCCATATGAGGAGTCGATGCATGCGCCGCGTCCCCGAGGATAGCCACGCGCGAGCGCGCATATGTCGATATCGAGGGATGCTCGAAGATAGCCCATTGCTGTGCGTCGGGCATGTGCTGTTCGTGTCAGCTTCGTCTTTCGATAATCACCAAACGAAAAGACAGGAGAATATAAAACAAGAAAGAAAAAGGAATAGAAAATACATCAATCAAACCCTGCACAAACCCTCCCATATGGGCCAAATCCCCCCGTAGATCCTCCTTCCCAGCTGGCTTGACCCACTCCTCGCCCTCCCACTCTTCGCGCAGCACGTAAAGCCCAACATTGGCCTGCTGCGCGCGCGCAATGGGATACGAGACGCCGTATACACCCTTGCCCAGGTACAGTGTCGTCACGCGCGCGCGATGCTCCCCCACGGCGGCAACCATATCCGGCATGTCTAGCACGGCGCGATACCCGTACATGCCGCTGTAGCGGGGAGTAGCGCGGGCATATTCCTCTTCAGATAGAACAAACTGCTTGACCGTTGAGCGGATCCCATCGCACCCGATGACGACGTCCGCGTGCGCAGTCGTTCCATCTTCGAATTCTAGCATGACCGCCTCCTCCCCCTCTCCCTCTACTAACCGCACCAGCCGTTTCCCGAACACGGCCCTCTCCGGCGGGATCAGCGCAACAAGGGCGTCTAGAAAGTCCGCCCTGCGCACGGTCGTCTGCCCCGATGGTCGGGCCTTCAGTTCCATTAGCACCTGATCATCTGGAGTGACGACCTCGCACCAGGTCTCGCGGAAGCGCTCAAAGCCCGGACTGTCAGCGTGGGTGGTGATCAGCGAGTCATAGATGCGACGGAGAGCGGGCTCAATGAGGGGAAGGGCGCGGTGGGCGGCAGGCCCGATGCTCAGGCCCAGACCGACTTCTTGGAAGAGCGGTGCCGCTTCGTAGATGGTGACGGGGATGTTGCGTTTGAGGAGACCGGCTGCTAGGGTGAGGCCGCCGATGCCGCCGCCTATGATGGCGACGGTGAATTGTTTTGCCATTCTTCTGTTTCTTTCTTTCTTGATTAATTGAGTCGATATCTTGTCTCTGTTGTAGATGATGGCGGCTAACGTTGATAGGTGGGTATAACGGTCAACGCAGACAGGGATGAGAGATCAACAGACACGCAAAACAGAGGATCCCCGGAGAATAGGAAAACAGAAGACAACAAATTGGATTGAATCCTGCAGATAATGATGGATGATTCCAGCAAATAGTTAGCGGTTGACAAAAGTGGGGGTTAAGACGATCGTTACTAGATGGCGGATAGTGACACCCCGGGGCACGTACTAAAAGGGTTATTCTGCAGCACCGTTGGCGAATGGCGTGACGGTCCGAGAGGGCGTATACTGTATACTCTGGAAGTATGATGGGTCAGTATAGAATGAAAACGCCCCCGGTCTATCATCAGTTCGCTTTCCCCTCGTCATAGCAGAAGGCTCGTCCTATTTTGCGACGGAATGCGTTCTTATGGTTCCATGGATCGCGTGGATCGTCGCAATCTGCATTGCTCCTGGTAGAGACGGGTACCGTAAATCCGGACCTAGACAGGGTAATCTGCATGACGTTTTGACTTAGGCTATGGGTGGTCAAGGGAGTAAATCTAGTCGAATTTTGATATATACTAGGAAGTTACTCTGTGGATACATGTTGAACAAGGTAGCTGAAATTGGACTAGATAAACGTGCTAATAATACATTCTCACGGGCAACAGTACCAGTTCGTAAACGTTTCATGATATCGTAAGAGATGGGCATGTATGTACCCTCAAGAACAAAAGGACTAGAAAGACAGAAAGAGAGAGATCCGAGAAATCATCGAAAGTGGCTTTCAAAAGTGCTGACGGTGGTCCAGATCGGAATCAACGCGGGGATCCAGCTTGTTAGCCACCTTGGAGTTGTGCGGACCACCAATGGAAGAGGTTGTCCCGGGGGTAGTATAGCTGCTCCCCGCCGGCGCGGCGGCCACATGGCCATAGTCCGAGTCAACGCGAGGGTCAAGTCGGTTGGCAAGGTGGGAGCTGTGCGGCGTGACGGTGGTCGCACCAGCGCCACCGTTGCTTCCGTATTGATTACCAAGACCAGAGGTTTGGCCGTGGGTAACATGAGAACCGGCGCTGGCGCCTCCAGTGCCTACACCGGTGCCCGTCCCATACCCTGTGTTGTATGCACTACCACCAGCCAGAGTCGAGCCGTGAGGCCCATGCGCTCCTCCCATCGTCGGGTGGTGGGCACGGTTGTCCCGGTCCGAGTCGACGCGGGGATCGGCTTTGTTGGCGAGAGACGAATCGTGAGGTCCATGCGCTCCTCCCATGGCTTGGTGACGGGCCCGGTTGTCACGGTCCGAATCGACTCGGGGATCCAGCTTGTTGGCTAGGTTCGACTGGTGAGGACCGGGGGTTCCGGTATGGGCGGTTTGCGGACCGTGGGTGCTAGTGTGGACGGTCTGACCACTATATCCAGTGGTGGTAGTTGGAGCGGCTCGGGTATCTGGAGGAATCATGTTAGTGTTGATAGAGGCCATGTGTTGAGAGGACTTACCACGGTCGCTGTCCACGCGGGGATCCAGCTTGTTGGCTAGTTTGGAGCTGTGCGGTCCGTGATTGGTGCCATGGGGCTCATGATGGCCGGTCAGGCTGTCTTTGACTTTGTGGATGACTCCGGACATAGTTGCTGAGTATTGAGCTTTTGTTGGATGGAAGCAGGATGTTGTAGATGTATGGTTGTTAGATAAGTACTCTCAAGGACGATGGGTTCGTGTCTTATATAGCCAGAATCGCTGGTTTGATGCGATGACGCAACGCATATACAACCATTAAGCATCTATACCAAATGTTTCACCATGACGTCGTGGGACTGGGATCAGGGGCATTCCTGCTCGAATGGCAGCCAGCAGTGGGATGTGTGTCGTCATACCGGAGTAAAGAGTTGGCACTGCCAGGGGATCGATCGCATTGGAGTATCTCAACCATGGAACCCTCCCGAGCCGCTGAATCCAACAAGTAACTGCCCCGTATACAACAAGTAACTGCCCCGTATATCATCTACTTGTATCACCACCCTTGAATCAAGGTGGGTTGTTGACTACTGAGCACGGGAGATCTTGCCGAGAGGATCGACGTCAGTGGCGTGTGGATGACAGTCAGACAATCTGAGAGGCCAGCCATGCCGATCATGACTTCAGTCGAACCACACTGGAGCGACACTGGCTCTCACTGATACCAGCCCACCGAGGGAATGTGCGAGAAATAGGACAGATGAAGATGGACAATGGAAATGTGGAGACAAAAGATCGATGGTCTGGATCAGGCACCCAGGCACCCGCACGCTTTCCGTGACTTGACTCCGTATTAGTCAACTATCCAGTTTATGCACACCCTGATAGGCGGAGGATTCTGCTCCAGACCGAAAACGCCGCGGGTTCGAAACCCCGTCTTGGCGCTTTTTTACCCCCCCCTTTTTTTTTTTTTCTATCAACCGTGTAACCCTCAAGTCTCGGATCTACAGATCCACTTTCTCCATACTCGATCCCGAACAATGAATGTCAATCCGCCCCCACCTGGTGACAGCGGCGCTTGTGTAAGTTTCGATGAGATCGATGAGGATCAATAATGTCTAACCTTGACCATTCAGTGCGCCGCGTTGGCCTCAGCCCTAGGAGGTGGTAAAGTGTCGTTTCCATCCTCGGCTCCATATGCCGCCTCACTATCGTCGTACTTCGCGCTGCAGGAATCCGAGTTGCATCCCAGGTGCATCGTCTTCCCGGAAACAACCGGGGATGTGGCCGATGCGGTCAAAATGTTAACCTCCGGCGGGGAGCCGTCCGATGGCCATCAGAAACCAGCGTGCGCCTTCGCCATCCGCTCCGGGGGCCACGCGACGACCCCGGGCACCGCCAACGTCGAGGACGGCGTGACCCTCGATCTCAGCAAACTCAACCAGATCAAGGTGCATGAGTCGAATCAGACCGTCTTGGTGGGCGTGGGCAACACCTGGGGCGACGTGTATAGCATTCTCGATCCCTTGGGACTGTCCGTGGCCGGCGGCCGGGCGGCACAAGTCGGCGTTGGAGGCCTGACGACCGGCGGGGGAGTGTCGTACTTCTCCCCGCGGTACGGCTGGACCTGTGACACGGTGGTCGACTTTGAAGTGGTACTCGCGGACGGGTCGATCGTGCATGCGAACAAAGACGAGCACCCCGATCTCCTGTATGCCCTGCGTGGCGGGTCGAACAACTTCGGCGTAGTGACGCAGGTGGAACTCGAAGCGTTCGAGCAGGGTCCAGTCTGGGGAGGGGTTGTCCACTACGGCGTTGACACCATCGAGACGCAGCTGAAGGAGGCCTACGAGCTGACGAACTCGGCCGAGGGCTACGACGAGTACGCGTCGCTCATCATGAGTTTCACCCTCGCCGCCGGGGCGGGATCTGTGGTGAGCAACAGCATCGTGTATACGAAGGAAGAGGAAAACCCGGCGGTGTTCAAGCCGTTAATGGACATTCCGTCGAAGCAGAGCACTATGAAAATCAAGCCCATGGCCGAGATGGCCAAGGAGCAGGGCGCCTTTTCAGTGGATGGGAAGCGGTGAGTGTCCATTCTACGATTATACGACCCTACGCTAATGCGGTGACATCAAGGGAGCTCATGGTAGAGACCACATACCGGACGACCCCTCCGATCCTAGACGCCACATTTCTTCACTGGAACGAGTCGCTCTCGGCCGTCGAGGACGTCCCCGGGCTAGTCTGGTCGCTCTCGCTGGAGCCCCTTCCCCCGGCTATCTACGCCAAACACGCCGCGGAGAACGCGCTGGGAATCCCGGGGACGGCAGGGTCGCTCATGATTGTGCTGCTCAGCGCGACATGGACTGACGAGGCGGATGACGCTCGGGTGGAAAAGGCCTCTCGCGAGCTCTTCCGCGCCATTGAAGACGACGCGAACCGCATGGGCGTTTACTCGCCGTATATTTATCTCAACTACGCGGCGCCATGGCAGGACCCTATCTCGAGTTATGGGGGCAAGAACGTGGGGAAGCTGCACAAAGTGTCGAAGGAGGTGGATCCCAAGGGTATCTTCCAGTCACAGGTGGCAGGGTTCAAGCTTCGCCGGCCGAATCCATGATCGCATTACTATACTTGACCTATTTTGTCTTCTTGGAAATATCTGGTATCAAAAGTTTTGGTTTTTTTTTTTTTTTTTTTTTTTTTGCTTTGTTTGAATGGATTTTGATATTTTTATATGGCACGCACGAAGCCAACAACTGTATCTCCGTCTCCCTGTATTGGCTGCATCAATGCCCGTCTGCTCCCCGTGGATGCATCCACTCATCCACGATCCCCGCGTATGCTGTCGGGCCATATGTTCCCATCAGCTCGTTCAAGCAGCCCCTGCCCAGCCGGTAGGGGTTAAGGCCAAGGTCCCGCAGCAGGACGTCGTTATACTGTCCACGGTCAGTTTCCAGACTCAGCCAGAAAAACAATAAGTTACCCACATAGATGGCATCGACATCTAGACCACTACCCGTCAGTCTTCCCCAGACGACATCCTCCGAGACAGCCTCGCGCAAGCTATCCTCCACATCCTCGTTGATCCGCAACGGAGACGACAGCCCCCCACAGCAAAGGCCTTTTCCATCCAGGCTGCCCGTTAGAAACGCCGCTGCCCAGAGCGCCTGCACCTCAGCGACAACAGCGACGGTACTGCTCAACACGACACCAAGCATAACGAACGAGCGGTCCCCCTGCGCCGCCAACGACGGGGACACCATCCGTCTGAACAGTCGGTAGGGGGTGGTCTCGGAGGCGCGTCTGAGAGGGCGGAACGTGCTGGTATCGAAGACACGCCTCAGTTTTGACTCGGTCTTCCAGTCCAGATTTTCCCAGGCAGCCAGTGATTGTGATACCCCCTCGCACGGTGACTGAGCCAGCGTCTCTACAGAGCACGCTAGACCGAGGGTATGCGCCAGCGAAGCCGGCTCGAAGGGAATAGACGCTACGGGTTTCCACCCGGTCGCGTGCACAATGAGATCCGCGTCGGGGATTACGTCGCCGTTGTCCAGGTGGACAGTGGGGTTGCAGGCCAGACCGGTGAATTCTGTAATGTCGGCCCGGTGCACATGCACGTTGGCGCCGCGGAGAGTTTCCCAAAAATTGGGGTGGTTTGCAATACCGCCTGATGCGGCGCAGTCGATGACACTGTTCTTGTTAGCCACCTTAATTTAAGACGAGAGAGCAGAAGAGACATATATGTATGTAGATGCAGAGTGTACGCACCTACTTCCCGGACGCAGTTTCTCCATCTTAGAATCCGAGTCGTATCCCGCCGACATCTTAATGCCTCGATCGATGGACGTCCACAACTGGCGAATCGCAAACCGACCGACAGGGTTACCATGGAAGAGCCTACACCACCAAGTACCCTCCACGCGAGGCCGCCAGCCCCACGGATCACCACTCGGTCGTGAGAGGCCGATCCGCTTCGGGGTATTATACACGCATGGCGTCAACATGCCCATTAGTCTCGTACTAGCCGCCTTGTCGCTAGGCAAGAAGCGTCCATTGGGGAGCTTCGACTCTGGAGGAGCCATCCACGCAAGACCTGCGTTCTTCTCGCGAATCACCCAGTGGATCTGCACCTTTTCAGGATGCTTGCTGTCCAAAGAATGTGACGGCAGGTCGCGATGTAGGGATGCAAAAAGATGGACAAAATCAAAAGAGGACTTGGCTCCGCCTTGCACGACAACCGTGCGAAGATTCTGACCACCAGGAATGTGTATTTCATCGCCGTCCTTCTTTTTCTTCTTCGCGCGTGGTATAGGACGGTAGCCCAGGTTCTCACGACAGTACCGACCGACTTCTTTGGCGTGGACTCTAGGTAGAGTTTCTTTCTCTCCTGCTTCTGTTCTGTCTGGGATGACAGGAACGTTCGGCTCGGATGTCAATCCTGTCGCCAGAATTAACTTATCACAGATGAGCGTGATGGAGTGGTCCTGGCAGCCTTCACCAGAAATCGTAACTCCGACTTCCCATTCACCGGTAGGAAGCCGACGAGTGCTCACAACCTAGACAAGCAGTCATTACTACATTCCCAGGAATAAGGAGAGAAAAAGAGAGAACCAACCCTCCAGCCAAGCCTCATCCGTTCCAACAGCGCCCACTTCTCACACCAAACTTGCAAATACCGATGAATCTTCCACCCAGGAATGAACTGCCCGGCTAGGTCTTCTCCCTCAAAGTCTTCACCGTCCGGCAAAGCATCCTTCAACGACAAATCACTGTACTCGTACAGACCGTAAGAATTCTGACTGAGCAGGTTAGGATAAAGGCGCTCTTGGGCCCACGTGCCGCCGAGAGACCTCGCTGCATCAATGATCAAGACGGCTGGTTTGGTACTGGCACTGCCTGTACTGGACCCAGATGAAAAACAGGAGGAAGTGAAGGCAGGTGGTACTTCCGGGTTGGAAGGGACCTCTTTGTCTTCCCTAGACACGTCGTAGGCACCCGTTACTTGAAGATAAGTTTTGGCTGCGACGAGACCGTAGAGGCCTATGTGTTCGTTAGCCGTTGGTGTTCACGTTGAAAGGGGAAGACACGCTTGCCGGCGCCGATGATGAGTACTCGTGCCATTCCTCCTGCTCCTTCGTTGATGTCCACACGGTGGATTACACGGGTTTGGAAAAGGGTAGGACGACGAGCTACACAATACAAGCCAGGGAGATCAGGGGGTGGAGGTGGTTGATGAGTCCCGGTCGTGGACAAAGAAAAGGCCGGAATTAGGGTTTGAGGAGGCGCTTGATATTGTTCCCTTTGTTCTTGGCCCACCTCCCTACGCCCGACGATACAGCGCGGGAGCCACCCGGAGAGGTGCAGTTGACTATAGAGATATGTTGTACAGGGAATAAACGGGTGAATTGTTTCTAAATAAAGCTCTGGAGAAGACACTATCCAGATGCAGAACATGACGACATTCCCCTTTTGGTGGGAGTTGGTACTGAGTAGGTGGTTGAGGCAAGGATTGCATCGACAGGAAGCTTCGTCAATTTACTGATACTAGATACAGGGTCATAAGTTCATAGAGCCGATAGGCATATGTTCTGGCTTCAGGTATCGTGTAGAAAACCATGGCCGAAGTCTTTGAGATGGTCGATAGCACTCCCGAACTGCTGGCTTCTCCCGTCAATTCAGCATCCCTTGTCGTATAGCACTCCCAACTGTTTTGTTTTATGATATATTGCGTATACTATAATTCCATGATGATCAACTCTGGTGCAGATCATTTGGACAAGGCTGCGCAGCGCGAGCAAGGCTGTGTGAGGCGCAATGCCAAGACTCGGCTACAAGACACTGGATGAGACTGTCTTGAACTGAATGACAACAGTGACAACATTGCAAGTCCTGTCTATGTTCAATCTGTCCAAGCAATATTATAATGTCTCCATCGTCACAAGCCAAAGGCTCTTCTATTGAGATCGAGCTTGCGGCACCTCCTAGCTGGACTTATGCCCCGGGAGACACCATCATCGGCAGTGTCATCAGGCGGGAACCGATAGCCACACCGGAAGCCACAGTCAAGGTCTCATTCAGAGGTCGCGTCAAGACTAAGCTTCATGTTCCGAGTAGCGGATCACATAGAACCGCAACATATCGAGACAAGCGGTATCTCGTCGGCTGTGTGCAAGATCGCGTCTTTCATGGACCCCTTCATCTTCCCGCGGGACAGGAAACACCCTTGTCGTGGCCTTTTGTACTGGATATCCCGCCGCGACCTGTGACAAATGTCAAAGACGAACACCTCCCAGCTGATAGATTTGACCTGTTGGATAAGGATATCCTGTCGCAGCAGATATTGCCGCCGAGCTTTTCCTTGATTTATATTGGCATGAATAATGAATTTAAATGCTTGGTCGAGTATCACGTCGAGGCCGAGATACGCTACATCCATGGTAGGAGCTACAAGTGGTTTGCATCTACCGTCCCAGTCAGGGTTCGACATCCACCAACCAGCACCGTGCTACGCAACCCTATGATCCAAAAAATCCAGAGGCCCCGAGAGTTCGAGAGCCACAGGCTGGTCCCGGATATGGAGCACCACGACCTGACGTTCAAAGAGAAGACGAAGCGACTCTTCAATCTGGCCTCTGATCCACATTTCTGTTACAATGTCCATATAAACGTACCCACCGTAGTCCAGCTCAACAGTCGATCGCCAATCCCGCTGACGTTCAATATCTCCCCCGAGCTAAAGAGAACGAGCGTTGAGATCCGGGATATACCTCGGACGCTTCGCCTCGACTGGGTCAAAGCAGTTGTGAAGTCGACGACGAGAATCAAAGTCCAAGGCTATCGGCCCCACTACGGAATGCGCTCGACCGACCATGATCTTCGGTTTGACGAAATCTTCAAGAATTTGGAGACACCGATCGTGTTTCCAGTTGAGCATGGGAACCAGCCAATCAATCTCGGAGAGATGCTTTGCCCCGTCATTGAGTCCAATGCCATTAGGATACTGGGGCAACGAAAGACACTCATTACTCCGATTTACCCGGATTTTATCACATTTAACATGGCGCATACCCATAAAATATCATGGGAGCTGTCGCTCAGTGTTGCGGGGGAAACCCAGATTATGACAATAGAGACACGGCTGAAAATACTTCCCGAATATGCAGAAGTCTAAGGCGTTTCTACTATTGCTGTTTGTATGTAAATTGGCGATGGTAGAAGGGATGGAATGAGTGATTGCAATCCATCGCGCGACTTGCCTGTAATGTACTGACTTGTTGAAACTTTGGTTGCCTGTTTAGTTGTCTATCTATGTTGGTTTGGTTTAATGTGTACTTTATAGAAATCTCCTTGATCCTTCATGCAGTTTGATAATCTTCCCTTCCCAAAAAATCCATTTTATAAATTCAAAGGCTTGACTATTTTCAAGGCTCTATTCATCAAAAGCACTACTATACTGATCCAAATCCCTGAATTTCTACAGCAAGGTTACCGGCATACCCCGCATTCTACGAGTGGGGCGTTCCCTACAACCATGGACTGAGACATCCAGCAGCAGACTGAAATGCTCCACTGTTTCCTATTCCATGGCATAATCAAACACCCCAGTTAAGCATAATTCTACCTCCTCATCTTCTACCAATCCAGTGGGTTATATCCAACTATGCCACGAGTAAAACAAAAAACCAAGGCAACTCTCTTCATGATCCCTTATGCCACTATCAAGCTAACCCCACTAGGCGGAAGACCTAAATCGCATCCGCAACAACCAGCGGCGATGCAGACAGCGCAAGAGAGACTATGTCGCAGAGCTTGAATCGCGGCTTGCAAACATGGAATCCAGGACGTCACATGAGATCTGCAGACTGCGGTGTGTGACTGATGAGCTGCTCCAAGAAAATGAGAGGCTGCGGAGGTTACTGAGCTCGACGAGTAATGTTCGCCGATGCGGGGAATGCAGTAGGGAGATAGACGGAGCGGAAGTTCCGAAAGAGGATATATCCTTTGATCCCGACTCTGTTCGAGATGGTGCAGTACTCCCTGCCACGTCATGCATAAGTCCCGGTAGGCATCGTTTCTTGACCCTCGCTAGCCATTTCTAATCTTTCTGATGGGCTCTATGTTACTGACGCTGGACAATCCACCAGACCGAAAGAACAAAACCATCGATATCGACTCTGTTGATCGTCGGTCATGTCCATCACCAGCCATACCATTCGGCCCTTCCACAGATCTCTTCCGGGAGACCGACTCCCCTCATATCATGCCTCTGGGGGAACCCGACTCGATGCTTCTTCTTCCTGAAGTTTTACCCCATCCTACAGCTTCCACCACAGACGTAGAGAATTTCGAGTCCAGCCAGAACACGACGGTGTGCGCTGTGGCGTTGGAGCTCGTCATGAGCTGTAATCGGAAAAACCTCAGTATCTCAGAACTGGACATGCGGCTGCGGTGTGGATATCGCCGCGCGCAGTTCCAATGGGAAGGCTGCAGGGTGGACAATCGAGTCTTATTTGCTGTACTGAGCGAAATCACCTGATCAAAGTGATGACATACCAGTTTCCCCTCCGTGCCACGTGCGCAAACTGGTGACATATCAGTTATAGCCTCATCCTCCAATCACCGTCAGGCTGTGACATACTTCCCCATCTAGGGGAACTGTTAGTAGAAGCAACTCGAATGTTTTAAAGCGGGCTCTGTCGCTTCATAGCATTTTACCTTCACTTTCTAGCGCTTCTTCTAATTTACAAATTCAACACCCTTCCAGTCTTCTGCATCGGAATAAAACTTCCCAATGGCCGAGAACACATATAACCTGGTGCAGTCCCGCTATGGGGACATGGCGGAGCAAAGCAAAGTGACCCAACAGCACGCCCGGGAAGAGGACATTGCCCGGGCATTTGGGTACAGTGCAGAAGACCTTAGCTCGCTGCCTGAAAAGACCAATCTTGGTCTGAGCTGTGGTAATCCCGTGGGATTCGCCAACGTGAATGAGGTTCGTCCACTCATCCAGTCACGTCGTGGACCATCTGACTTACAACAACAGGGCGAAACCGTCGTCGACCTCGGAAGTGGCAGTGGCATCGACGTCTTCCTAGCCGCCCGCAAGGTGGGGCCCAGTGGAAAAGCGATCGGAGTTGACATGACCAAGGTGTGCATGCCGTCTGCCTTCCGCCTCACGCTGAAGACTAACTCCCGAATCAGAGTATGATCGAACTCGCTGAGAGCAACGCCCAGAAAGCCGGTCTTTCCAACACTCAATTCATCGAAGCGACCATCCACTCTATTCCCCTGCCCGATGCCAGCGTCGACTGCATCATCAGTAACTGCGTGATCAACCTCGTCCCAATTGGTGACAAGCCGGCCGTGTTCCGCGAGATTGCGCGTCTCCTGAAGCCAGGTGGACGGGTTGCCATTAGCGACATTCTGGCGAGGAAGCCCCTCCCCGACCACATCACCAACAACATGGCGCTCTATGTGGGGTGTGTGGCCGGCGCCGGTCAAGTTGATGAGTACAAGGGATACCTTGAGCAGGCTGGACTCCAAAGTATGGATGCCACTGTAGAAGTTATTTTGTTACTGACGTTTCCTAGATGCGCTCATTGTTGACGCCAAATCCGACCTCAACCTGTACAAGAATTCGTCGTATCTGCCGCAGAAATCGTGCTGCGGTATGGGGGCTAGTGAGATCACCCCTGAGATTGCGGCGTTGGACTTCAATGAGTGGGTTGGTACGTTTATTCTTCTTGGTGCATCTTACTATCTCTTATTAATTATCTCTAGGGTCATTCCAAATTTACGCTATCAAGGGTTGAAACTTTGGAGTGTTGGATGTTCCAAGTTTATACTTTTGGAAACTTCTTGAGAAAAGGCTCAAGCATGGTCAAGCAAATTAGGTATATATGGTCATCAAATTAAACATAGTGTCAATCACAGCTACATCACTGCATCAGTAGACAACATGCAATTAGTCCACCCACCACAGCGAAGTAACAACAGATACTCAGCACAAAGTTATGCAAGGCCCCACCAGACCCTCTTTTCATAATCTCTGTTCTTGACCCTACCAGCCAATCATCGTTTCCCAGTGACATGCAGGCTGTTGATGTCCTGAATAAATACCTACTACATAGTAGTACGGTTTCATGATGGGCAAACGACCAATATCGATATACCCAAACATCAAACCGCAAGTCTAGATGCTCGCTCGTTTTCGTATCCCTCATCTCCTCAATTCGAGCCCGAGACTCCTCATCGGAGCCCGTTTCTCGCCCTACAGATACACCACAATGACGCACCCAAAGCCCGAAACTACCACCCCGGCACAGGCAAACAGCCACCAAGCCATCCCCAAACACCAATCCCTGGCCCTCCCCGAGAGCGAAGATGACCCTGACATTCGCAATAAATACCGCCCATTCATTCTAAACGATGACGCCACCCCGGACTGGGTCAGCACGCTAGAGCTAACAACCGCTCTGCAAATGGCAGCCACCTCGCTGCAGACATCCCCCCGATTAAAAGTTCTCGTCCTCTACGGCAGTCTGCGCAGACGGTCCTACTCGCGACTCGTCGCCTTAGAGGCAAGCCGCATCCTGTTCCGTCTGGGATGCGACGTGCGCGTGTACGACCCGACCGGTCTGCCGGTGAAGAACGATGTCGAGCACGGGCATCCCAAGGTGCAGGAGCTGCGGGAACTGAGCAAGTGGAGTGATGGGCATGTGTGGGTATCGCCCGAGCAGCACGGGAATCTGGTTCGTTTC
This sequence comes from Aspergillus taichungensis, assembly GCA_002850765.1. Classification (NCBI taxonomy): domain Eukaryota; kingdom Fungi; phylum Ascomycota; class Eurotiomycetes; order Eurotiales; family Aspergillaceae; genus Aspergillus; species Aspergillus taichungensis. Next base: position 80,853 of record KZ559550.1, on the reverse strand, counting down.
TTCCTTCTTCCTTTCCTCGAGACAAAAGCTGACAAGATCAGACCGCCGTTTTCAAAAACCAAATCGACTGGATCCCGCTCAGCACAGGGAGCGTCCGCCCAACCCAAGGTCGCACGCTAGCCATCGCCCAAGTATGCGGCGGCTCGCAGTCCTTCAACGCAGTGAACTCGCTCCGGATATTGGGTCGGTGGATGCGCATGTTCACGATCCCGAACCAGTCGTCGATCCCGCAGGCGTACACGCATTTCCCGGATGAGGGGACGCCGGGGGATCAGCGGCTGAAGGCGAGTGGGAACCGCGACCGGTTGGTGGATTGTATGGAGGAGTTTGTGAAGTATACGATTTTGATGAGGCCTCATTTGGAGCTTTTTGGAGATCGGTTTAGTGAGAGGGAGGAGAGGAGGGCGAAGGAGGCGAAGATGTTGTAAGTTTTGTTATCACGTGTATATATATGACCCATCGCGATCTTTGATTGCTTGTTAGTGTGAATAACGAAGATTGTTCAAATGTTCAGTGAGAACCATAATCATAGAATCAACCTTACCTCATCTAGTGGGGATTGAAGATCCAGACATACATCTGATTTTGGTGCATCATGCAATTCGTTATCCTGATTTAACAGCTCTTGAGTGCGATATCCGCGCATGTCTAGTCAAAACAGAAAGATACCTCCTCAAGATCATCCGGAGCGACACTCGACAGCGAGACGGCGGTAATCGAGGCGGGACTTCCACCCCACCGTGCTTCAACAACAGCCCTACAACACCACGATGCTGATTGCGAGTAGCCCAACAAAGCGGGGTCATCTGTCGCTCATCCCGACAATTCATCTCCAGCTTCCCCTGACCAACAAGTCGCGCCACCACGGTATCATGACCATTCATAGCAGCAATCAGCAGCGGAGTCCACCCAAACGCGCCCCGACAGTTAACGTCAATCTCCTCCCTCCCCAGCAACCTCTCTACCCCCTCGTCGCACCCAAACCGCGCCGCCCACAGCAGCGGCGTCCACCCATTAACATCCCTCGCATTCACATCTACTCCCCCTCTCCGCAGTAGCAGCCTCACCACATCCCCATGCCCACTCATTGCAGCAACAAGCAGCGGCGTGCGCGCGCCATCATCCCCCGAGTCCAGCTCGATCCCGTCACACCCAACCAGCAGGCGCACAACACCCACATGGCCGCCCCAGGCGGCGCAAAACAGCGGGGTCTGCAGATGCGCATCTCTCGCATTACGGTCGATGTCGTCCCGCGCCGCCAGCAGCGCAACGACCCCGCAGTGGCCATTCATGGACGCAATCAACAGCGGAGTGCGACCGGCGCTATCGCGACAGTTGACGTCGATGTCCGGGCGGACGAGCAGGCGCTTTGCGATCGATACGCACCCGTTTGCAGCAACAAGATGTAGTGGGGTTTGTTTGGAGTCGGTGGTTTGGACGTTAGGGTCGACGGCTGCGCTGGAGAGCAGCGCGGCGCAGATGCGGTGGTCGGCTTCGCGGGCGGCGACGTGGAGGGCGGTTGTGGATGCGTTGCGCCATTGATGGCGGTGTGTGAGGAGGGCGCCGAGCTCGGGTATGGCGCGTAGGAGGGCGAAAAAGGCGTTGAAAGGGAGGTTTTCGGCTATGGCGAGGATGAGCTCGACTGGTAGGGTCGGCATTGTTGATGGTTTGTGGTGTTCATAAGTTTGTCCTGTTTCCCCCCTTTACTGCTGTCTGATGTATTGGTCTGTGTACTGTGTGTTCGGTGAGTTTCCTGCGATCATGGTGGAAGATAGGATCATGATATATGGATCATAAGACGGTCGATGCTATTTGAAGACGCGGGGTCATCGTGTCATGGTCAAGGCTGTGTGTGTTGTTGCGGTGGTGATCTCTGATCGAATGAAGCTACGCTGGTGGAGATCAGTCCACTGATCATCATATGGCTGGATCAGTGGATATCACCTCAGCTTGTTATTCACTTACTATTTACTAGAGACTCGATAGTAAGAAGTAGTCAGAAGTAGTCGGGATGTTTCTTTTCCTTTATCGCCGAATTGCTCGGCCGATGACATCATGTCGGGATAGCCTCGGGATCTACATCAAGTAGGATTATTGGTTGGGTTTGCAAGTGCCCTTTCACTGCTTTACATTCCCGATCTGGTTTTCGGGTTTTAAAAAAAAAGAGAACACCAAAATATATAAAGTAAAATGACCGACAAGGGACTCGAACCCTTAATCTCCAGAGGTTGTAAGTCCTCGATTTCTCACCGAAATCTGGCGCCTTGCCATTAGGCCAGCCGGCCTGCATTAGTCAAGCTTCGACCCAGCATTGACCTTACGAATTGTATCTCCACCGAACTATTTTAAATCCAGCACTTGATCCGGAATATGAAGCCAAGAAGAGACACTATCATGTATACAGCAATAGAGAACAGACCATTCTCCGGTTACACTTAATATTGCAACGCAGTCAACGAGCTATGAGTAAGCCCAGCCCAGCAAAATGCAAATAATCGACCGTGATACCCACGTCAGCGAGTTCGCTCACGCAACTGGCACATCAGCGGCGGCTTCTCCCATACAATGTACGATCGCTGCTCATTCCACGTCGCGCTCTCCTCGCAGAGATGGAGGTCGAAATTCCACAACATGCGTGCCATAATCACCCTCATCTCGCTGTACGCGAGGTTCTTCCCTAGGCAATTCCGAGGACCCACAGAGAACGGCTGCAAGATGTCGCGATGATCGTGGTAGAAGGGCGAGGCGGGGTCCTCTTTGAATTCGGGCAGCCACCGCTCAGGGATAAAACGATGTGCGTCGTGGAAGTGTCGCTCGGAGTGATAGGAGGCCAGCTGGTGGACGGAGACGGTGGTCTGATTTGATTAGCGTGGGTTAAAACAGACCAGTGGTTTTATTATTACCTGAGGAGGGATCTGATATCCTGCGATGGTAACCGGTCCTCCGGGTGGAGTCACCCGCTCCAACCCTGTCGGCACTGGAGGGTACATTCGGAGGGCCTCGTTGAGGCAGGCCAGAAGGTACGGGAGCTGGGTGCTGACACTGTGAAATGTAATGTCCTCCTCTTTCTCCATCGTCGATCGGACCTCTTTGATCACTTTGTCCAGCACATCTGGCGTCCGCAGCAGCCAGTACGTGAGGCCTGACAGCAACGTCGCGGTGGTTTCGCTCCCAGCAATGATAAGAACGTTCGCATTAGCCGCCAGCTCAGCCTCGCTCAGCCCATCTTTGTCGTTCTGATGCCGCAGCATCGAGTCCATAAAATCCGCCTGCCCCCGACTCTCCACACGACGAAGACGCTTCTGTACCGTGATGCGACTATGTTCTTCCTGTCGGGACCGCGCTTCCAGTCTTCCACGAGGGATCATCAAAGCCAGAAACTTGAAACACAGCGGATAGGCGTCCTTGAGCTTGATCCAGGGCAAGAAGCGGACCGACTGAAAGATCGTCGACACCCAGTGGTGGTACTCAGAGGAGTCCAGACCGCCAAAGGGTTCCCCGAACGCCAGATCCCCAATGAGGTCGAACGTGGCCAGATTATACCACTTGACCATGTCAGCTGGCAGTCGCGACTCGGCGACCATCTTGAGTCGCAGGATGAGTTTGTCGACGTACATCTGCAGGATGGGCTCCTGTGCTTGGAGGGCCTTGGCGGAGAAAGCGTGTGATAGGGCTTTGCGGTACCGCGAGTGGTCGACGGCGTTGGCGCTGATTATGTTGAGTCGGTTATTCGACGAGGTCAGCAACTTGGGAAGCTGGGGCGCGCCATGGCCGTAAATGTCCTTCCAGGCTTGGGTTGTGGCGAAGGAGACGACGTCTGGTCCTAGACGCACCGCTTCGCCGTATTGTTCGTGCAACGCGAAGACGTCGATATCGAGCTTCCCGCGGACGTGTGAGATATAGCGCAATATAGGGAAGGCGATCCATATCTTTGGACCGGGGATGGAGTGCAGGGGGTGGAAGAACAGATTTCGGATGGTGACGGCACCAGTGTAGATGATGTACAGTGTGAACAGCGCAACCAAGATGGACAGCATGATGAAAGTATTCGAAACAGTGATTGACATAGTCTAATAATTTTGGAATTTCTGCCGAACTTGAACATTTCCTGCCACATGTAAAGATTGCGGCGTACGTGTATTAAAGCCGGTATGCAGCATTCTCAGTGCATAACGATGCCATATCTCGGCTGCCAAGCACTTTTACTGCATCAGATTTGCCTCTTCTTGTACCTCAACTTTCGACATAGTCATAAATTCCCCTCATTATGCATTATATCAGGAGTGTCGCACGTTCCGCTTCTTCAACGGGTCTGAACAGGCCTATTAACCTCGTCTCAATGTGTTTAGCGTGAGGGGAAACCCCTCATTTCTATTTCCACCATCTGCTTAATATGTCATACTCAGTGCAGCTGCAGGAGTATCTCAGCAGTGGTGATGTAGTCATCAACGAAACTTGAATCTGTTGACGAGACTCGGGTTGCCGTAATATCAAGGTATAACGTTCTTCTGTTTATAGAGGAGATACCCTATAGTATGCTGTGTCTTGGGTCGAAAGAAACATCCTATTGAATGATATTTTTTCTAGCAAGGTTAGAGAGAAACCATTTGAAATTGTTATGTCAGTAATGTTCACCAAGTTAATAGAGAGAAAACAAGTGAGTGAATGGTCAAAAATGGTATGATATCGGCGAAGAGGAAAAGTTCTGCTATTCTGTGTCAGATGATGGACTAATGCAATCGCATCAAATAGATATACAGGGTTCACAACACTTCCAAAGTGGTGTGTATTCACGAAATCGGCCCTCTTCCCACTGGCATGATGATTCCTATTGGGGCATCAATTATTATAGAGCCTGGCCATAGGTAGATCGGTGTTTTTGCTCTATTGATCTCTTACACGCGGAGGGTAGACCAAGCAACTAGGTTGGCATTATTTATATACGAACAGACCGAACGGGGATGTCTGTCCCATTCCCACAAAGATCTGCGGAGTAGCCCGTAGTTTCTCGAGACCTCCACTAAGAAAACAACACTAAACAAATCCAGGCGACAAACCATGGCGCTTTAGGCCTCGTAAGCAGCCCTCCACACGAACGATGCCACCAGCGGCTCGGTCCGGCCGCAAAACACCCGGACGAAGCGCTAAAAATGCAGGGTAGGGAGGAGTAGACGACACCACCCTAACAATCTACGGAATCGGAAGGTGTAATGTTTCTGGATCATGATTGATAATGATTCTCATTCAGGCCACCCGTGACTCTGGCCCCGATAAGCGCGATTTTATCTTGGCTGCTATATATAGATAGGGCTAGTAGATCGGCCCACTAGAAACAAGCCCTATCCTACGAATTAAACAGACACGTCAAATCTCGTATCAGGTAGACCCCTCGTAGTCTACCTTATGCTTCGTATCTTGCGCAGGGCTGAGCGCCTTCCTGCCAAGCTGTGCACCGCGTCATCGCACATCAGCGCCACCGGCAGATCGCAAATTTATACCGACAGAGGAAAAGCCGGCATCGAAAATACGAGCTCGGGGATCTTCAGGTCTTGGTATCTGTCGGTGATAGTAGGAAGATATCTTAGGGTTTGGGATAAGGACACCTACTTGTGTGATGGTCAATGATCATTCCAACTATTCCACGCTTGACATTGCCCATTTCCTCAACGGGAACCGCAAAAAAACCACAAAAATAACAATGATTTAGAAGAAATTGGATGTAGCGGAGTAGATAAATCTCACCCAATAGACTCTAAACCCCCAGTCCCTTAGAGACAGCAGGCCTGGTTCTCTTCACTTACATACGTAGTAACTATGGAGCCGGTTACCTACACTCATATCTGCTATGTACTATCAATTGGGATGGCTGTACTGTAACTACTATCAACTATTTGGGTACCTACAGTAGAGGAAGTCCGGCCATGGAACCACGCCATGCATAATAAAAAAAGGGCTCAGTGGGCCGAATGGAGGTGACCATAATCAAGGGACAATACTACAAAATATGCAACACTAAGATTGAAATAACCAAAGATAATTTTAAATCAGATCCATTGCGGTGCTATATGAAAAACAAATAGTCCCAGATATACTCCATAGGTGCGCGAACATCTTAAATGGTCACAGGCTCGTTACCCACCGGCCCACCCTTGTTCTCGTCCTGCTCACCATCAGACTTTCCATTGCACGTCTTCTCAGTCTCGTCCTTTTCCTCAGAGTTGTCTCCAGTTTGGTCCTCAGGAGGCGTGATGGGCTTCTTGAAAGGCACCTTGGGCCCGATAGTCACACAGCAAGCGCTCCAGCATCCCTATAACCTATATTAGTATTTTATTCGTCGCAATTTCTATCCTGACAGAGCATGCTCACCTCACTACCACCGGCCATCTGTGGATTTACAAAGTATTTCGTCAGTTATCATATCGGATTACCCTTGAGTAGGGGAAAAAAACTTACCTCGCCCTTAGGGCATGAAGGCTTTTCTGGGAGACATTGTTGGGTGCAGAACTGGCGAGACTCAATGTTGATAGCGCTAGCGATAGACCCGGTGGCCAGCGTGAGGGCGATGGCAACGAAAGCGGAGGTGAAACGCATTTTGTAGAGAAGATGGGGTTTGTTCTTCTTGTGATAAGATATGAAGAATGACTTTGTGGATGAAGTTGGTAGGTGTAGAATGCAAACGGGGAATTTCTGAAGGATTGTAAATGGCTAGTGACTGACACGACCGTACAATATATACTTGTATGGACCCCATATAGGAGTAGAAGACATTCCTCGTGTCATGTCGCGGTAATAATAGTACTGAGTGATATTGCAAGGTGACTGCGCCTTGCTCAACTAGCCTGCGTTAGTCGCGCATCCTTCGGCCCTGATCAACCCATCTGGTTTGATCGACCTCCACTTTTTTCCCTTTTTCCTGTTTCTTCTTTGGTTTTTTCTCCTGAAGAAAATCGCTTCGACCGGCTAAAGGCTGGGTCTGAAAATACGAGGGCTGACATAATGACAATCAGGCGGCCTGGCCTGTCTATATCCCGACAGAAAAGGCATCCCATCCCGTAATGTATCAAACAATGCAGAGCTCGGATTGATCTCGTATCTCATAGTCCAGCAAGACGATCAAATTGCAGCGGCAGCGAAACCGGGCGTGGCGCCGAATCCACCCCCACAGAACAATGTTCCCCAAATTCGTAACGATGTGAAGTGGAAGAGCTCAACTAACCGTGGCATCCTTGCACCTGGCCTGCCAGCAGCCCTATAATTTTATATCAGTGCCCCGTTCAAAGGTGGATTCGCAATGAACAGAATGAAGGAAAGAGGGATAATTGAAATAAAGACCCACCGGTCTACCAATGCTGGTCTGTGTACTAGGATCCGGGTAGTCGCATGTCCAACCAGCGTACCAAGAGGTCAAAAACAATAGATAATCTTACCGGGCCGGCAATCAGACGCGCGGTCAAATGAACAATGCTCAGCACTGGCTCCAGCGACCAGGCTAAAGGGAGCCACGACAAAGGGCAAACATGAAACGCGTTTTGGAGGGCAGGATTTATGTCTGATTCGTCAGATGCCGATGTAAGATGTATATATAGTATATGAGACCGATCGGAAAGCAACACGATGTAAAGATCAAGAGGGAAGAAGAGGTAAAATCAAACACCCTGCATCACCCTTGCGACCGCCACCCCCTTTATACATGGCAAATCAGCGCAACTGGAAAACGAGGTGACCGACTGCATGGGATGAATTAACGTCCGTTGACCGACTCCTCGCCGGGCACAGGATCAAGAGTAACCAATGTGGTCGTCTCGTTCCCTCCCTTGCGGCGACGCAATCCTTTCATTTGACCGGATCGACAGCCGGAACTTGATTATCATACGAAGCCTTCCATCAACGCGTCGACAGCATCACATGTACAGCGCTGCGGGCCTCGCCGGACAGCTGATGATGTGGTGTTTGAGACAGAAGGCCTTACTCCTACATGCCAGCTGGGAAGTGGGAGCGAGCATTGCGTACGATCAATCAGGTTGCGGGGGATAATACCTACCCCAGCTCTGTTGTGTGGGCCTTTGTCGTCTGGGGCCAAATTGTGACGTGACGTACTGGGGCCCCACACAGGCCACCGGCTGGTTGGCACGCCTAGTCCTTTGTAGGACAATCTAATCGTCTCGTAATTGAACGACATTGTTGTATGTGATGTATGTGATCCCAGCAATCACCTGCAAGGCCTTCCAAGACCACGTCGATAGTTACGGCATATACGATTATGGAGAAGGGCAGAGTGACCCCTGATCGGCACGCTGAAAAGGCCCCACTGATTTGGGCGGCGTTACGGGGCTGAGATACGGCTATGGATTGCTCGTGGCTTGGCTTCTGGAATAGTGTCGCTCCTGGGGCTCCTGAAGACCTCGGAGGATCTGGCTGGTCCGATAGGGGGGTATGAGTGAAAAATGTGTGCTTGTAGCATGCCTGGTGCCAGCCGTGTTGGTATCATATTGATTGGATATATACTAGGGCTCATGCGGTAGCAAAAAAAAGATAAAGAAAAAAAAAAAAGCTGAAATTCTCTTGTCAAACATGTCTCTGCTCTCCTGACTCTATGACGACTACGGCAACTACGAGATGGCGTAGATCGACCGAACCTTCTCCTTCGTCCACTCCGACCAAGTCTGCTGCGGCCCCGACGTCTCCCATGACATGTTGGGCAATCGCCCCGTGTCCAAATCCGCCTCGAGCGGGTTCACGAATTTGGTCCGACAGACGATCTTGTGACCGAGGTACAGCACCGCAAACAGGATCGGGCAGATGTACGCGACGAAGAAACTAGACACGTCGAACTTGGGGATCCACGCGGTAAAGCCCTGCGTAAAGATGATGACGAGGTTGAAGAACAGCCCGTAGTAGGCGAGGTAGGGCTGCCAGATAGCCTTGTAGGGCAGGGTGTCGCGCGATTGGTTGCGCGCCTTCAGGGCCCGCATGAACCCGATGTGACTGGTGTTGATTGACGTCCAACACAGGAACCCAGCAACACTACTGATGTTCGTGAACCAGCTGAAAACCGTCCCGCCGGACGCAGAGACGTTCATGAATCCCAACAGACCGAAGGCAGCCGTGAAGGTCACCGCCACCCACGGGACACCATTGGTAGTGACCCAGCCGAAGAACTTGGGCGCGAAGCCCTCCTCCGCGAGGCCCAGAAGCACTCGACTCCCGCTGTACACGTTCGAGTTGGCTGCCGACAGTACGACCGTCAACAGCACGGCGTTGATCAGACTTGGTAGGACCTTCACGCCGGCCAACTGCGCGGCGATGACCATGGGAGAGGCGGAGGCGTTGTTGGAATCGGCCGTCACGAGACGTGGGTCGTCGTAGGGAACAACCAGGCCGATGAAGAAGATCGTGAGGACGAAAAACACCAAGATGCGGAAGAACGTCTTGCGGATGGCAGACGGGACTGTCTTCTGCGGGTTCTCCGTCTCCCCGGCAGCGACACCCACCAACTCCGTGCCCTGGTACGAGAAACCGGCTTGGATGAGCACAGCCCAAAATCCGACGAACTTGGCCACGGAGTCGTCATTCTCGATCTTGTAGGGTGCGAATGCTCCCGGGTTGTGCCAATACGTGAAGCCCAAGTAATGACCCCGGCCCACGCCGGCATCGACACAAATCGCAAAGATCATGAACCCCAGCACCGTGAGCACCTTGATCGTGGAAAACCAGAACTCCAGCTCGCCATAGAAGTTGACGGGCAGGTAATTGACGGCACTAATAACCACCCAGAAGACTCCGATGAAAATGGAGATATTCAAGCTTGCATCCCAATACTGCACGAGCAATCCAGTGGCCGTCAACTCCACTGCGAAGGTCACTGCCCAGTTGAACCAGTATATCCACCCCATCGCGAAACCAAGGCTCGGGTCCACCAGCCGTGCCGCATACGATGTAAACGACCCCGCGGTCGGGATGTACGTCGCGACCTCACCGAGGGAGGCCATCACCGAGAAGACGATGGAGCCGACAAAGGCGTAGGCGATGAGAGTTCCCGCGGGTCCCGAATGCGCGAGAGCAGTCCCGCTGCTGATGAACAGGCCCGTTCCGATCGTGCCGCCTACAGTTGCATGCTTCGTTAGCTATGGTCGAAGGACGTCTTAGACGGACAATTGCATTGCACACCACTCACCAATGGCAATCATCTGCAGATGTCGACTCTTCAACCTCCGCTTCAATTCCGGCGCGTGCTCATCCCCCCGCAACGAGTCCTTCTCCGCGTCATTGTCGCTCCCCAGTCCCTTTCGCCGCGATCGAAGCCCGATCTCCCCCTCCATCACGCGACCGACTTTCCCTCCAAAGGTGCTTTTGGCAGCACCCGCAGCCGTAACCTCGTCAGCCGCCATGCCGATGTGTCAGATGGTAGACGGGAGGGTGGACAATGCAGATCCCTCTGATGTGAATTCGCGGGAGGTTAGCCAAGATGTTTTTGTTCTTTTTTTTTTTTTATTGTCCGTTTTTTCCCTTCCTTTTTTTGCCACAACTTTCGACACGGCCGCTGCAGAGGCTAACCGTGGCTACCGTCGGGGAACATCCGATCCACTATCAGAATCCGGAAACGAATCCACATCCACGGACCGTAGGAAAACCATTATGTAAAAGAAAGCCTAGAATGAGGAAAGAAAAGACATATTCGCGGTGCGGACTAGGCCTGGGAAGGTATTATCTACCGATTGAGTCTTTCAACATGATTGTCAACTGGTGGCCGTCGGCTCATGTCTGTCGCGTGAGTGATGTTATTTTTTCCTGCTGAGCTGGGAGCTTGCATGCGACAGATCGGCCTAGGTCTAGTCGTGAATAATAATGTGGGTCCCGCATCAAGCCTCGCCAAGGTGAATAGAGGACATCTAGTCTTCGTTACTGGGTTCATCCTCAGCCATCGCAATGCCAATGCGGCGTCAATATAGGGCTGTCCTTGTCACGTTTTCCTCCAGCTTAAACTTTTATATCAATAATAAGGGAGATAAGTCTAATCGCGCTAGTCCGTTTACGGACGTTCACGTCAAGCTCAAAAGTCACGTGCTATATATTGAATTGTGCTATGAATGCTGACGTAATCATACTATCGATCTTGTCAAGATCGAGATCGAGATCGAGTCTCTTCTCCTCTCCAACCATCCTACAGTTGACATGCCAGTTTCGCTGTCTTGAGACTAGGACTATCACCCATATTCGCAGGCTATCGCTCCAATTATGTTGTACTTGACGTTCTACTCGCCAACGTAAGTTACCTTCGCTTGCTGCTGAGCGTACTGGTGGAGACCACAATTGGCTCGTGTGCATTTCATATCTTCTGTATTGCTATGAGTATTTCGCACGGTGTGTAATTCGTGGGGAAAGTACGGATTGGGGGTAGGATACTGAGGCAGCCGAGAACCAGAGCTGATGATTGATTCAGTCAAGGCTCAGATGATTATCACCAGATATATCTGCACAGCAATCTGTCTACGCACCACTATGTTGAATGGTGGGTGTGTTTATGACCTAAATGACCACAATAGTCATAGTCAAGACGATATGCTCCCCCATCGGGCAGATTTTGTGGAATATATTCCGTTCCATCTTGAACAGCCTGTGCGACTTTCGTAAACTCCCGATACACGTACTCCTGGCAGTCGTGCTCAAAGATCCAACTGTGGCGCGGCGGAGCTAGCAATCTCGGGTCTTTATCTTTGAAATCGGATACGACCTCGAGCGGTGCGAGGCAGCCAAGCTGGATAGTTACCGCACGCTGATACCTAGACGGGCGTCAGTAAATCTCCCTCTATGGTCCTAAAGGGACATCGACATGCCTGATCTTTTCAGTCACTTGGAGTGCTAGCGGTTCGTTGCCTTTTCCAGCTAGTTTCAGGGCTATTGCCGCCACTGCCCCATCTTCAATGGCCTGGTTGCCTCCCTGGCCAACCACGGAGCACACGGCATGGGCTGCATCACCCATCAAGAACATCCGTCGGCGCGGCGACACCCAGGTCTTGAGAGGATAGGTGAAAACATGTTGACGGTGATAGATCGCATTGGCCGGGGTTTTCCGCAGGATGGGTTCCAGCTTTGCGCGGACTGGCCAGTCCTTGATAAGCTCCACGACATTGTCGACACTCGCTCCCGTTGCTGGCGAGAAATCGTAGGTTGCAACAGAGTCCTGTTGGTAACCTATTAGCCTCGAGAGAGTGCATACAGTCATGAATATGTTATGGCCCACCTTGTAGCTAAAAACCCAGACGAGGTCCAAACCACCTCGCAAGGTCATCATCATGAACTGGACACCGTCGCCAAACCAGGTTTGCGCTTTGTCACCCCCGCTTTGCTCCATGTCCTTCAAGAACCAATTTGCCTGCGGATCCTTGGCCACTTCGTCCGTGTCGATGCGTGAGCTGAAGCCAGAGAACCCACTTGCTCGTACCCGAGGCTCCTCCCGGCTGATCACGGCTCTCCCCATGCTATGGATCCCATCACTGCAGATCACGCAGTCCGCGCTGAGTCGGAGATCTTCGTTAATGACAACCCCAGCCTCCTCGTCAGTCTCCCAGAGCTCCGTTACGCAGCTGTTCAAGCGGATATCGACGTCGAGGGTTTGGAGATGTCTGAATAGTATAGTCACAAGCTCCCCACGGTTGGTTGTATATCCAGTGCCTTTTCGATACCCCCACAAGTCATTTTCATTGAGGAGTTCGCCTCGATCGTTGAATGCCTGTACCTTGGTTGCGCGACACATCCGATCAACGAGATTTGCGTGGACAGCCCCGTCTCCCCACTTAGAAACTACTCGCGCCCCATTGGACGTGATCGAAATGCAATCGCCACCTGGGGAGGTCAAATTGCGTATATCCCTTACGAACGGACAGGTTGGACTCACCAACTCCTCGAATCTCGTCATTTCTCTCTAGCGCAATAACATCATGGCCGTTTCGGTAGCATTCGATGGCGGCGGTCAGCCCTCCGAGTCCGAGTCCAACAACGATCACTCTGATTCCTGTTGTCTCAGTTCGTATCGGGCATGGATTGTTATGATGAATACGACCATGGTGATATTGCCGCTCACCATTCGCGCTTCTTTCATGAGCCATGACCGAGATATGGCGTATCGCGAGTTTCAGATGCTTAAAGAGGCTCTAATACGTCCAACTCGCCACCCAATAATAAGACTATGAACGGGGTTTTGTCTTCTGGACTCCCGACCCTCTCTTCCCTATCAAAACGCATTGCGCCATACTGTTGGCTTTGGCACATGCCGCTTCCGCCTGCGTAACAACTAATCCTAACTCCGTGCAACAGTGATATTTTTATTTTTATTTTTATTTTTATTTTTATTTTTTTTTTGCTTTTCTGCTCTGGGGCTTACTATAATTCGGATGTAGCGAAACTCCGTGTGAAAGTCACACAACATCATTACAGCGCTTTTTTGACACCAGAATACTAACTCAACTGTCAGTAACAACAATCCCGACTTAGGGGCCATCATGATCGTTTCTCAAAGTGTGTTACTCATGTCGCGGGGATACGCATTGGTTTGTCAGACCGTACAACATCCACATCAAGTGAAGCAATGTCCCATTTGGGGCATGACAGCGTAGTGTTATACTATACTATAGTATAGTATACAATACGAGTGATCAGACAACGGACCTTGTCGTCCGGCAGCTCATCCGTTCACAAAAACCATCATCAAGTGACTACCTACTTGACTACGATATCGCGGTTCAGACGTGGAATGTCAGTTCGTTACCATCACAGTGTAACGGGCCCCAAGGCTGGAGTCAGGATCGTCCTAGCTGTGCCCGTACCCCATGGCATTCATTATCTGCACGGCTTTGCCCAGCCCCTCAGGACCTGCACTGGGTGTCAATGGTACGACTTGCACTTGTGGGTACAGCGCTTCCGAGAAGCCGATGGAGGATCCGGAACTTCAGATGCCGTAGAGTTATGCAACTTTGCACTCAGATGAGGGTGAGGCTTTCTAATTTCGTTGCAAGGCCGTAGTCCACCGGGTGTGGGTTCTGGTTTTGATGTGGCCATGAAACAAACATCCTGTGAGCTGGATGACAGGTCTCTGCCATGTGATACGGCAGGTTTGTGTCGAGATGCTTCATCATGACTGGTATCTTCCACAAAGGATGTACCGTCTATTCAAGTAATATAGCATTTGATGTTCGAGACAAAGAGTCCAAACTACTATCGCTAACGCAGCGAGAAAGCCACACAATGTAATGTTGAAATGTACAGTTGAGCCCCGCAGAGTTGATACTTCGATACAATTCACACAAGGGGCACCATAACGGGATAACCAGAGACGGTAAGGACGAGAAAAGAATCAACCGAACAGGGGAAACAGAAACAAATTCAAAGATGATGAAAAGCTGCCTGTCACTCAGATCCCATATCCAGCTTTGCCGCTTTTAACGCCGTGTATAGGCTCGAACAATTGAGTATACACACTGACGTAGGGAGCACCGTCTTTGAACGAATAAGATACCCATGATTGCAGCTGAGTACTCTCGCTGAGATCAAGCCCAGGGCTTGATATACGTTAGCAAGCCACGGAACCCCTTCACGGCGACAGCTATAACTCACTGGTAAGCGCTGATATTCGGCTTGTATGATTCAGCTATATCCTTCCAGCCAACTCTTTGGAAGAACGACGTCAAGGCGTCCGCAACCAGCAGGTCGTTGTGCCCACCGACGAAGAAGTATATCTGAGGCTGCGGCAACGGATCGTTGGGATGCAGAACAAAGTTGATGATCAAGGAAAGTGTCTCCATCGGTGCACACTTTCCAAGATCGTAGATGATGTTTGACGGGGTACGGTGGCCCTCTTCCAGGGGAAGAGCTTCCCACAGGTCCTTCAGGTATTGTAAGCCGGCTATTGTGCGCAAATCTGTCCGTCGTCCGCCAAGGGTCCAGAGATCTTCGATACGCTGAAATGAGACCTCGTTTTCGGCGAGGTAGATTTTCACCCTGGAGGCACGTGGCTCGACCAGATCGAATGATAAGAAACAGGGGATCAATGAAGATGAAACATCGGCTTCGTGGCCGTTAGTGTCCAGGGTCCGCGAGGCCATATATTCTTCTAGGATTGACAGCTGGCTATTGAGGTTGCCTTCCACGTCCGCTTTTCTAATCGAGTCCAGCATAAGATCTTTGGTGGAGATTCCGGTCGCGAGCGATTTAAGCTGGGGGTAAAGATATACCTTGGCGCGTGCATTTCCGCCGTCTTTGTCGTAGTCAAACGCCAACATGTTCTGGGTTTTGAAGATGCCGACGTCCTTGTGCTTTTTCAAAATTTCTAGGTCTTCTTCATCGGTGGTAACCAGCTCGCGCACAAAGTGCTTAAACCAGTTCAGATTCACTCCGGGAATGAGCTGAGACAGGGTATCGACACTCTTCCATATCATTTGCGTGTTAAATGGGTCGTTCATGGTTCCGGTCAGCGCACCTATTGGCTCCCAGACCGTCCGAACCAGTCCTTGGGGGTAGTTGAACGAAAGTTCGAAAGGCAGGCCATATCGCGTCAAAATGCATTTCCAGCGTAGCTCGTTGGTTCGGGGATAGGGCCCCAGCGCTGGGATCACACATGTACGGTGTAAACACAGATATTTGTATTGCAGGTGCACATCATAACAAGCATCCTTCATCATTTTGCCAAGTATGGGCGCTGTACTCTGCCACCAGCGTTCTTCATCCTGGTTGTTGAATACCAATGCCTCCGTGAGCACTTGATATGGATCCATGGCTGATTTCGGCAGTTTCATAGAATTTTAAGCGTCCGGTGTATTTATCTGGGATGATTGTACAGCGGAGTTAGAGTACGTTCCCGCTAGAGTTATTAGATATAAGGTTTTCTGTCGGGCAATTCCAGCAGTGACCAGGACCATCTCTTCAGCCCTTCGAATACATCACACCGCAAAGATAGCCGACATCGCAATCACGCGGTCATCAATGGGGTATTGAAGGCCACCGTAAAGAACGTAACATACTTACCCGATCAGTCTCTTGTAACTAAAAGTCCAAGGCGTGTCCCGCTACCACGTAGGAGACTTTGCTATAAGGGAGACGAAGTAAAGGTGACATAGAAAATACCTCGTGCGTACAGGGGACGCAAGACAGCCAGGGTGCGAGAGGGGGCGGGTTAAAATAGACTGATGGTTTCTGGTTGCAGTCATGATGCCTGAGTTGGAGCTTAATTATACTACTAAGTAAAGGCGTAGAGATTCTCCGTTTCATGAAAACGTTGCGACAGCATGCCAGCCAGCGATTCTATGGCTCGCTGGGGAAAAAAAGTGTGCCCCCTGTAATAGGCCTCATGCACAACGTGTCATCGGATACGCGATGATTATTCTACGTGGACTCAGATACCCAGGACTGGTATTTGGGTCACCATCTCATCAGCATGGTAACAATGACTTCAGCCTCAAGGTGGCGCACAGACAGCCCTGCAACACACCCAGGTGCCGACTTTTGATTTACCTGCCAGGACCGTTGTTCACATGGCGAATTGGTCCGTTCAGGATTCGCGGCACGTCTTGAACAAATGGTGGATATTGGCGAGGCCTTGGTAGTAACACTCTTGTGCCTTTTGGGACTTCATTTGTCAGCCCCGAGGCTTTTCTATGTCCCTTTGGGTGAGACAAAAAGGAGTGGATGGCGTAAGATACCACCAAAATGTGATGGAACGCTGAACATGAAATACCTCGCGCTTCCAACAAGAGATCTTTGAGTACAGTCATCCTCCGTAGGACTGAGACTTAAGGTACGAAAATGGCATGAGGATGGACGCTAACCAGTGGTGAATGTTTGAAGGAGAGTACTGAATGTTGCAAAGGAGTAGATCATGACAAAGGCCGCATGCGCGGAAGTGCAAAGTCGCAGACAACCCTTCAAGTGGCACAAGTCACTTTGCCAGAGAAGAAAGCGAAGATCGCATGATCACAAATCCCCAGGCAAGTCCCGTATTGGAAATCTTCATTTTGCCGGCTAGAGTGAGACTCGGAAAAAAGCCAAATCAGTAAATTGGGGCCGCCGATGACAGTAAGAGTATACGCACCACGACGACTTGGGTATTCCGACTCTTGTACATGTACATGGATCAATGTTGCATTTGAATACTGTCTGAAATCTAGTCACCATCTAGGCTCAGAGACCAATACTGACTTCCTCCAGGAGGATCACCCCATACTCTACTGTTGGGGTCAATACACAATCGGAGAGCCCAGTGTGTAGGAGTATTCATGGCGAAGGTGTAACCGGTAGTAGCTCTAGATGTATTTAATAATGTCAGCAGACCACCTAGAAAGTTTCAAATAACTCGGCTTATCATAGAACGTTTGTTTTTGATTGAACTGAGTTCAATATATTTATCACAAGCGCATGTATATACCCGCATAACAGCTTTTTTAGAGTTCGTCGGCGAACTCTTGAGTCATGGAGGTTCCAAGCGAGTTCGGTGGCCGCTGCATATTCCCTAGCCTCGTCTGCAACCGCAATATTGATCCAGAAGTCGAAATCGTCACGTTGCCAAGCGTTGAGGGTATAGGAAATGTCTCCGAAGACGACAGATCCTCAACTTCCCGCATCATTGAGGTGGCCTGGTCAATAATCCTCTCCAAATATACAGACTCACAAACAGTCATCTTCGGAATTCTTTGCAATGCAGGAAACAATCAGTCCCTAGAGCAATGGCAGGCAACGATAGACGAGAGGGCGCCAATCAACAGCGCTACCAAATTGCAGAGAATTCGAGAGTGGCTGCCAGACGACAACTCTTACTGTAATATTTTCAACACTTGCGTTCAGTTTGAAGGGAAATCAATAGCAGTGGCCGGGCCGAAGATTCGCGAGAACGTTTCCAGTCCAATGGTGAGATCCTTGAAATGGTTTTTGAGTATTCGAGTACAGACAGCCAACGAGACCTGCTTATAGGTTAGCGATATCACGGTCCTAGTCAACAATGATCACGAAGGATATGCAATTTCCATGCAGTACCGTACATCGGTGTTGGACAATCATCAAGCTTGGAACGTAATATACGCTCTCAACACCGTGCTAGACTGCCTTATAAGTCAACCTCTACGACCAGTCACGAATTCGCATGTTTTGAACGACCACCACCGAGACCAAATATACAAGTGGAATAGCCAATCACCCAGCGAGCCGCTTGACTGCTGTGTCCATACTCTATTCCGCTTTCAATGTATGATGCAACCTGATGCACAGGCCATATGTGCCTGGGACGGGTCTTTTTCATACCACGATTTGGAAATATATTCCTCCAGCGTGCAAGCCAAATTAATGGAGCATATTGCCGAAAGAGAGTCGATTGTGCCCATCTTGTTCGAAAAGTCGAAATGGGCCGTAGTGGCAATGGTCGCCGTGCTCAAGGCTGGTGCAGCATTTGTCATGTTAGATCCATCATATCCCAAGGAACGACTACAGGACATATGCGACGACGTTCGAGCGAGGGCCATACTTTGTTCTCCTGGCATGGTAGGAAAATGTCGAGTAAACCGTGCAATAGTCATCAACGATTCGGTCCTTCAATGGAACAAATCACGGCAATCACCACCGGTGACTTCGCGCGATATAGCATATGTTGCCTACACATCTGGGTCGACTGGAAAGCCCAAAGGGGTCCTTATCGAACATGGATCGTTTTGCACCAACGCCATTGCTGGCAGGAGACCACACAACCTGGATCATCGTTCTCGTGTTCTGCAATTTGCGTCATACGCATTCGATGTCAGTGTACACGAAAGCCTGACTCCTTTAATGCTAGGGGGTTGCGTGTGTATACCATCTGAATTGGAAAGAGTCAACGGCCTCAAAGAAGCCGTTGCCCGATTGCAGGTCAATTGGGCAGAATTAACGCCTTCCGTGGCAAGGCTTTTGCAGCCCCAAGACGTACCGGGGATAAAGACACTGGTTCTCGGCGGGGAGTCAATGACTGCGGGGGACATAGCTTTATGGAAGGATCATGTCCGGTTACTGTGCGCTTATGGTCCCGCAGAGTGTACCGTCGTCTCCACAATACAGCCAGACGTCGATAAACCATACGACATCGGTCGTTCCTTTGGTGGAACCTGCTGGATTGTTGATAAAGACAATCATGATTGTCTCTTGCCCATTGGTGCCACGGGAGAACTGCTCATAGGAGGGCCTATCGTTGGTCGTGGTTATTTGAACAGGCCGAATCAAACTGCCGCTACGTTCATAGCAAATCCCGACTGGGCGTTTGGGTTTGGTATTAGGGAGAATCGAACGTTTTACAAGACCGGTGATCTTGCAAGATACCTATCTGACGGGTCAATTTTTTACATCGGACGGAAAGACAGCCAGGTGAAAGTAAATGGCCAAAGGATAGAACTGGAGGAAATTGAGCACCATGCGCGGCGCTGCTTCGAGGATACCTACATCACAGCTGAAATTGCCGTTTCCACGAGCAAAAGATCTTCTTTGGTTTTATTTGTTGCCGACCGCCAGCAGTTCTCTGATGATTCGACTTCTTGCGAAATATTCCGTCAGCCCACGGTCCAGTTTCTCGAAAGAATACGGATTGCGATAGACCAACTGAAAATCGCCCTTCCACGTCATATGATACCGGCTGCTTATATTCCACTATCATTCATGCCGGTCTCGAAAACGGGGAAGGTGGCTAGAAATGTACTCAAACTGGCACTTTCCAGTGTTCCCGACGCTCAGCTGAGGAACTATCGTCCATCGAGCGCAACTGCGAATGGTCATTCGCCCGTAACAGCCACGCAGAGAACTATACGGGACCTCTTTGCCGAGATTCTCGATCTGCGAGTTGAAGATGTCGGGCTGGATAGTGGGTTTTTCGAGTTGGGAGGAGACTCGATCAGCTCGATTGCGCTGGTCGCACGGGCTAGAGAGCAAGATATAGGCTTCAGCGTGGCTCATGTCTTCACCTTCCAGACACCCAGCAAATTGGCAGCAAATGTAGAAGCGATACTGGAGAATGATGACGACGCGGTCCTACCTTTCTCTCTTCTTGGTCAGACTAGCAAGGCAGAAGCATTTCGATGTGCCATCGATCAATGCGAGATCGGTGCCAGCCAGGTAGACGACATCTATCCGTGCACACCCCTGCAAGAGGCATGCATTGTGTGCACAATGAACAGACCAGGTTCATTCCAAGCCCAATTCAGTTTCAAGGTTTCACCAACGATAGATTTGACATGTCTGAAACACGTTTGGCACAAAGTGGCCGATTCAAACCCGATTCTGCGAACCAGGATCATCCAAACTCCCATGTTACGGATGCTCCAGGTTGTCACCAGTAACGATGTCGAGCTACCCTGGGAATTGGTTGAACAAGGCAGCGAAGTCTCTCAGCCAATGATGGGTTTGGGGTCGCCCCTGGTACAATTTGCACTCTCTCTTCCAGTCGATGACAGTTCTTCGTCGATGTTCACCTTGATAATGCACCATTCAGTATTTGATGGATGGTCATACAGACTCATGCTGGAAGCTGCGGAGGCTGTGTGCAAAGGCCTAGACATCTGTCGGCATGGCTTCGCGCCGTTCATCAAATATGTATCGGCAATTGATATGAACATTGCCAAGCAACACTGGGCTCTCATGTTCCAAGGTTTGCGCCCTGTCATATTTCCCCAGTGCCCTCCACCCGGGTACGTCCCAAGGTCGGTCGCAACCGCAGACTGCCATATCAAATTGAATGGATGGCCTCGAGGGGCGTACACGCCAACAATGATCATTCGATTGGCCTTGGCATTGCTCATCTCTTGGTGCACGGACACGAATGATGTTGTCTTTGGCGTCACTGTCACTGGCCGCACTGCACCAGTCTCTGGAATCCACCAGTCGACAGGGCCGACTATAGCAACCATTCCTCTTCGTGTAACACTGGATTCTCGAATGACTGTCGTAGACACCCTCATCATAATGCAGGACCATTCCACAAAAATGATTCCTTATGAGCAAGTTGGCTTGCGAACGATAAGGCGCATCAGCGAGGACGCTGCAGTCGCGTGCGGTTTCCAGACTTTGCTTGTGATCCAGCCACCGTCAAAACCGACGTCGCCGGGAGTTTTCCAAGAATGCCCAGAAAACACAGCGGAGCAGTTGAAATATAACACGCATGTTTTAACCCTCGTTTGTGACCTCGGAGACTCATCGGTGGTGATAACTGGGGTGGCGGACGATGCCCTTTTACCACGGGACGAGTTACTTACGCTCCTCCGTCGCTTCGAGTACCTTCTTCATCAAATCACCAATCGTCCCACTGCAGAGATCGGGAGCATTATTCCGGTTAGTGAGACATGTTGTATGGATGGACTTGGGTCATTGATACGGGTGCCCTCTCTTGACAGCCGAAACGGTACATCAAACCATCCACATAGCAACGGCAAGGCTCACCCTGTTGTCAATGAGGTTGCTTTCAACCATGCCACAGTCTCAGCACAACGTGCCAGAAAAGTCTCATACCAGTCGAAAAGAGAACAGGCAAAGTTGAAGGAAATTTTTGCCCACGTACTCGGTGTCGAAATCAAGAACCTCAGCATTCATGATGATTTCTTTGCCTTGGGTGGAGACTCTGCTGCTACCATGCAGGTCGTGATGCTGTCTAAACAAAAGGGGTTGCCCCTAACCACTCTCGACATCTTTGACGGAAGGACGGTAGAACTCATCGCCTCGAGGTTGGAGGAACAGGCATCCCTGATTCCCGAATATAGGCCCCAAAAAGCCAAAGCTGCTAGATTTTCTCTTCTTGATTCAACACCTCCTGGGACAAGGCATGTCTTGACAAAGGCCAGGGAAGCCCTCGGAATACAGGAATCCGATATTGAAGATATTTACCCATGTACAGCAGTACATCTCGGGTTACTACTTACACAGTCACTTGAGCCGTTCAAGTTCCGATCGTACACCATTTGGGAGGTGACCTCGTCAGACATTCACCATCATTCCATCGCCGGTCATCTTCAGAAGGCCTGGAGTATTCTTGCTCGTCGCCACCCTGCACTGCGCACGGTGCTTATTGATATTCCAGCCTGCGGGAGGGTAAACAAAACACACCATGTGGTGCTGAAAGAGACATTATCTGACGTTCAGGTATTGTCATGCGCCGACGACGGTGTTCTTTCACTTCTTTGCAATTCCTCACCGCAGGATCAACAGATTAATCAGTCTCCTCTCCAATTTACCATTTGCAAAACCAACACAGGGAGAGTGCTCTGTAAACTCGAGGGTGGACAGGCTCTGGTCGATGCGACATCTGTGCTCATCCTCATGCGCGAGCTGGCTCAAGTGTGCACGGGCCAGCCTCCCGATGCCAGAGGCCCTCTATATAGTTCAGCGGTCGAGTATCTACAGAAGGTGTCAGTGGCTGACAGTCACCGATATTGGAAAGGTATCATGGCTGAAATACGGCCATGTATCTTTCCACAACTCGGGGACGAGGCGTTACAGCAAAAGCAGCTCCACGTGGCTAGAATATCTCTCAATAGAGTCATGGCCCTGAAGAAATTCTGTGCCCGGAACAAGTTCACCATCGGAAACGTCTTTGAAGTTGCCTGGGGCCTTGTGCTCAAACGGCACACCAATTCGGACGATGTGTGCTTTGGCACCCTTGTATCCGGGAGAGATCTTCCGATTCCAGAGATACAAGACATGGTAGGCTCGTTCTTCAACCTTCTTTGTGCCCGGCTCCACTTTAAAAGCCAGAGCTCGGTCCTCGATGTCCTTCAACAGAATCAAAGAGAAATTGGGAACCGCCTATCCCATCAGCACTACCCTCTAACCGAGGCCATTCGGTTGTCGGATCATTACGGAAGAAGGCTCTTCAACACCTGTGTCTCAATGGAACAAAGTCTGTCTAGCGGCGTGGGAGGGGACGGTCTCCGGTTTCAAGAACTGAGTACACATGAGCCGACAGAGGTATGAATCCACGACAGCGTTCAGTCGCACAACAACGCTAATCTCAGATCTAGTATGATGTCGTCGTTACCATCGTCACCGAGAAGGATACAGTCGACGTGAATATGACTTACTGGTCATCTGTCTTGACTGAGAAAGAGGCCACTGCTGTGATGGAGATGTTTCGAGCATCCGTCAACGAGGTTCTTGGGACGCAAGGGCCTCGTAATCATTACTATTCGACCGACAATAGTTTATCTGCTTCGATCAAACAGAACCACACAGAGGTCACGGCAACGTCTGGAGGTTATGAGGCACTAAAGCGTTAATGATCAAAATTTCATTTACCAAGGTCTTTGATAGCCCTCCAGGTAGTGTCTAGGTGTTCAGTAGAAGCAGGTAGTCGTGAGAACGACGCGGTCATGCGACGCGTCTCACAGTATTCCATAACTGGTTATATTGTTATATTGGATACATGACTCATCATCAGCACAAAACAAGCACTGCTCCAGACAATCAACTTTCTTGCCTTTTCTTGCAACCTAAACCTTTCTGTTATTGTATGATATGACTTAAATAATTTGCCTATCTCTATATAATGTATTATTATTTGCTCAGTGGCGTAGCCAGATCGGTACAGAGACTAGACATCGACTAAGTTTCAATGATTGCGACTGAAAGCGTATATATATCTTCAGCGACCATGCTCATCAACCTCGACGAACCACCAACAGCGAAAAAGTACACATATATTTCACCACAGTGAAGAATAGTTGTCACCGATTTCCATTCTACCGAGGTCCATAAAGCAACCTACATCCTGAGTTCTTTCACCCACAATGGCACTCCATCAAACCGCCCACTGCTATACCCCAACCACCAGATAGGCTTGTCATCTTCGGCAGCAGCTAGAGTCCCAAACTCCGTATTGCCTTTGTGCGTGAGGTGACCCTGTTCATTGACCCCAAATCCAGAGATGCTTGCATTGGCCGGCATGGCACCAGTGTACGGGTTTGTCAACCCGATTGGCTCAATATCGCCTTCCACCACATAAAGATTCTGCCAGGTAAAGGGAGGAGCGTCGTCGCTGGTGTAGGTGATCTGGTCGCCTATTCTGTTGACTACAGTTCGGTTACGGTCATATTAGTTGCTCTTATCACTGGATGGGGCGGGGTAGGACATACGGATAAGGATCGGGAGATGATTCGCGAGATGGGGGGCAATCAGTGCGTGGTCTGTTGGTGTTTTGCTCATCTGTTAGCCTTTTCGAGCCTAAAGATATATGAGATAGTGAGATTCACTTACTACCGTCTGTCAGGAGAGTATTGCCGCCCTCCGCGACGAGCGTGAAGGAAGATGGGAGCGAGGCGGCGAGAGAGGTTGCGACGAAGGAGATAGTCGTGAGAGCGAACTTCATTGTATATGGAGCAATATCCGGATATCTTAGGTGGTTGTCGACAGTTTGTTGTTGGCAAATGATGGGTATATATAAAGGTAGAAAAGTCTGAGCACGTGTGAGAAGTGTCCCATAGGTTGACGCCTGAGCAAAACGTCCTTACTGCGTTCCCAGTTGCAGATCAGGAGTAACGATAATGCTGAATATCCCACCCATATGTTGCTTACCTCTCTCACTTCCTGCAGACGTTGGCTACAAACCCGTTCTTATCACCTTCTTCATTCCGAGACTCATGGCATCATATACCACTTGAGTCCTGCAAGGGGCAATCATGCAATGCAACATCAGGAAAGTCGCCACAAATGAGGCACTGAAGGCTCCTTCCACCGCTGTTTCGTCTCTAATTATTGTACCAAGGTCCTTTGTCAATTGCGTTAAAGATGACCAGACGACCTGGTTTATCGACGAGAATAGGCAGGGAGCTTTGACGCTCTGATTCAACCGATATTTTCTCCTGTCCGTGGGCATCGCTTCTATCAAACCAGATTTCTCCCTAGCCATTTCGAGCAGACTTGCCCACACTAAATGGTTAAAAGATGAAAAGTCACTACGAGCTAATAGCTTGTTGAAACAAGTATCGACGACATTCACTTTAGACGCTTTTCCAGAGAAAGCACATGAGAAGTGATGAGCAGCTTTTACATTGTCGCCAATATTTCCTCCCAACCAGTTTAACTCCAAAATACCAGGGTCATCAGTCCAAGTTGGCTGTTTCTGTATTTCATAATGTCTGAATTATAGCCTTTATTTTCCAACCTGCGTGGGAGATGATTGAGCTTGTGGTGATAGCTCGTCTTGAGGCAGACTATAGTCGCGAGATGACCTTTACTCTTGGGCAAGCTGTTGGTTCTCTTTTCACCGAAAACCCCGTAGGACTATTTGGTACACTGATTTCTTGACATGACAAGTAGCCTTATATTCGAAAAGAAGACTCGATTGACATAACTGAGATCTACTCGAGTGCATCAATCCGCTGGCTTGTCGTGGAGCGTCCCAGCCCCCGAGCTCCCTTCAGCTGCTGAGAGCTGCGCTTTCAGCATCTTCTCAAGATTTTTTTTTTTTTTTTTTTTTTATATTTTAATTGCTCAGACAATGCTGGCATTGATGTGGATGAATTGCTCAATGCGTGCTGGAATTGGATTGGGTCAAAGTATATGGTTTCGTCAACTCGTTCACACGAATCACAGACTCGGGCGGCCAATGATTGAGGTTTGGGAGATGGAGGTGGTCGCCAAATGGACGTGGATGCTCATGGTGCCAACGCATAATGAGCTGACCAGTCTATGCCAGACGCTGCTACTCAGAAAACAGGCAGATGGTGTGGTAGTGCCACCGTACCTGTTTTGACGTGAAACTCGCTGGGGTGCTGTGTCGGGCTGTCTCACTCCTGGGAGTCCATGAAAATGCAAAGGGCAAGCTGTCTCCACTGCCTTGGTTCACAATAAAGAGGCAAAGAGCTGAATCCAACATATACCAACTCATCGAATGCTGAGGGAACAACGAGACCCATCAACAATTCAGTCAATAACGGGCATATGACAGGTACGATCGGATGTGCGGTGGCCCAACTTATATTCTCTATTCTCTCGGAAACGCCCCAAGCGCACATTGTCACTTCTAAAGTTGTGGTAATTCTTTTCCTGCATGTTCACACTAGCTATCTCGAATGGCCTGGAGAACATCAGTGCCGTGGACGAGACACTCCAAACTTGCCATTTACCAGAAATGCAAACTCCAACAGGAAACAGGCGCATACCCTTCATGACTCCGTCTGCTGTTGTTCGTGGAGAACCCTGTTTTTCTCCCAACCCGTTGTTCCAACACAGCAAGATTATCCGAGCAACTAGGGGGGTCCGGCCATCCTGCCCAGCCATTAGTTGCATATTCTGCCTCTCGACTCGGCGCTTCTCGCGTTCCTCTCCGAGCTGTTCTGCTACTTGATTTTCTAGGACAAGTTTCTCGCCCCTCAGAACTCCGCATCTTGACCTGAGTGCAGCAAGTTGCAGCGTTAATTGCCCATGGGGTTGGAGCTATACGTACATGAGTTACCGAACCTGGCTCGAGATCTACCCAATGGAACAACAGGCATGGCTGCACTATGTATAATTGTCGTTCTTCTCGGTATCTGGTGGAAGGCCCGAAAAGCGCGCTTGACAATCTGACACAGGGCGTCTGCCCTCGCATATCTCATCCATTTCACCAGCAAACACTCTCAACTTATGTATACCCGGGCTATCCCGGGCCTCAAGTCTATATCCGTCTAACATGTTATAGACCTTGTATTAGTCATTATCGGCGGATCTGGACTCAAATTGCCAGTGATAGGAGGTATGTGCGCCCGATCCGAGACGCCAGTCCTGCATCGGCTGCAGGCTTATGCGCAGGAGCAGTCCAATGCTTTACTACGAGCCTGATGTTTCTCAAATAGTGGCGGCAAGACAAAAAGGCATGTTTTGAAGCACAAGGAATGTTTTGCCGCATCGGGAATACAGTGTCCACTATCCCCTGTATAATTGGTCAAAAACTGTTTGTCCACCAGGAATATTCAATAGAGTCCTATGATCCGTTCTCCCTCAGTGAGTGTCCGATTAGCTCACTGACTTGCCAGAAACTGACGACAGGTGCATTTCGAGCACACGACCTTCGCTACCAGCAAAACCAGGTACCCTGGTCCATTTACAGAATTTTCTGAAAGGTTGCATGGATCTTCCCGAACATTATCTCAATGTGGAAGGTATTAGCAGATTCCGTACAATTCACCCCGCCATTTGCAGTGTCATGCATACACCGCCAGACGCGGGTAACTCAAAACTCCTTCATCGATTATACGGAAATACGACAAGCCGCAAGTATCATCAAGTACACAAAATGGATGACCAGCCCGCCAGCTCGGTATCACCTACAGAACGGGGAGTGCAGATGTTAAGCCTTTCCACATACAACTGGCCACGAGGACAGACGACGCGTGGGCCTGGACGGCCCACTAGATCGGAATATATGGGGAACGCATGGCACCTGGCCCTTGTGCGCGCTATAGCCGTTACCATTGGTCAAAGAGCACTCTCCCCGGGTGGGACAGCGCCAAGGCGCTACATAAATAGATCCTGGGTCCAATTAGCCAAGGAACAACGGAAGCTTCGCCGTTCGTATGGAGTCGATAGGCCGTCTCACCGGGCTGGCCAAGATTACATTAGCCAAGCATCCCGCCATGTTCTGCTGTAATATGCTCTGTCATTTCTGCCGGTCAGGATCCGGGAAAACGTGTGCTTTTTTCCCAGTGTTTTAGCAGATGGAACAGAGATGGATCTGTCTACGACACCAACAAACGGCAGCAGTGGGGCCTAGCGGGAATCCGTTCATTCGCCCGCCCGCCCGACGGACCCAGTCTTGGCAGCTGGAGGAACTCTTGGCAACCCCGCTCCCATTGGATAAGCCCGGAACTTACGAGAACCAAGCTCGCCTGCACATCTAATTCGGTGACAACCACCACTGTACACACATCGTTCCAGACACTTAACTTGAGTTGGAATATCCATATTTGGCCCAATTTCTCGGCGCCAAGGACACGAGTTTCTTGGACAATGATCTGGCATCCTTACAGGATGGATCGCCGTCAAATCTCACCAAGGCCATGCAAAGGACCAGTCTATTCTCGGTTTTCCGCGGAAATATCTCGTTTGAAGAAGTTTAGGGCACTCAAGGATCGTTCAGCTTAAAAACCCCGCTTCGCCCCGACCCCTGGTCCTTGACCTATTCTTGTCCTACCCATAGTGATTTTCTCTGAGAGTGAGCGAAAGCTGTATCGCAACCACGGACAAAGCAGGTGCTGCTCAGCGTCTTCCATGACCGACAAACCTACTCGGGGCCCCGACACGGGGCCGGGCACCAGCGCCCTCAGCAAGCCTGCTCACACTCTTCCCTATGATATCGTGATCGAAGAACTCCACACCCGGCTTGATGAGGGTCTCACCCCCGACGAAGCCGCCCACCGTCTGCAGCAATATGGACCTAACAAGCTGGAAGAAGGAGAGGGCGTGTCGGTGGTTAAGATCCTCGTCCGCCAGGTGGCCAACGCAATGATGCTAGTTAAGGGACCCACTATCTTCCATGATGATTTCATCTGCTGTGCGAGAACTCAACGAATCTGATCCAATTCTTCTGCTCTAGGTGCTGATCCTGGCCATGGCGGTCAGTTTCGGGATCCAATCGTGGATTGAAGGCGGCGTGATCTGCGCCGTCATTGTCTTGAATATCGTCGTCGGATTCTTCCAGGAATATGCAGCTGAGAAAACCATGGAGTCGCTTCATTCGTTGTCGTCTCCCACGGGGACTGTCTCTCGAGGTGGTCAGACATTCTCGGTTCCGTCGGCGGACATTGTACCCGGTGACATGATCGAATTGAAAACGGGGGATACTGTCCCAGCTGATCTTCGGTTCGTTTGACACTCTTCACTGGTTCCTATTGGTTCGACTTAGCTGTTGATTAAGGCTTTACTGATGGTCCATGCGCAGCTTGGTCGAGGCAGTCAACTTTGAGACAGACGAAGCGCTTCTGACAGGAGAATCTCTGCCGGTCCAAAAAGAATGCGATTCTATCTTCAAGGAAGACACCGGCCCTGGTGACCGGCTCAATATTGCCTATAGTTCTTCCACTGTCACACGAGGTCGCGCGCGCGGCGTGGTTGTTGGAACAGGCATGTCTACCGAGATTGGCTCTATTGCCGCGGCGCTCCGGGCCAGCAACAGCAAACGTCGCGCTGTCAAGCGTGGCCCCAACGGCGAAACCCGCAAGAGATGGTATGTCCAAGCCTGGACCTTGACTGGCACCGATGCGGTCGGCCGGTTCCTGGGCGTGAATGTCGGGACCCCACTGCAAAGGAAGCTCTCTAAACTGGCTATTCTTCTTTTCGGGGTTGCCGTCCTGTTCGCAATCATCTGCATGGCGGCGAATCTCTTCAGCAGCAATAATGAAGTGATTCTGTATGCAGTGGCAACTGGCTTGAGTATGATTCCAGCGTGCCTTGTGGTGGTCCTTACCATCACCATGGCTGTGGGGACCAAGCGAATGGTCGAGCGAAATGTGATCGTTCGCAAGCTTGACTCGTTGGAAGCTCTCGGTGCAGTGACGGACATCTGTTCAGACAAGACCGGCACTTTGACCCAGGGTAAGATGGTGGTCAAGAAAGCCTGGATCCCCTCCCGCGGAACATACTCTGTTGGCACCTCGAACGAGCCGTTCAATCCTACCGTTGGTGATGTCACCTTCACGGCGGTGCCGCCAATGCATTTCGACGAAGAAAAGGAAGGCCCGGCCACACAGAACGCAGAGAGTCTGGTGGCTGGAAATCGGCCGCTCGAAGACTTCCTCGATGTCGCGTCCATGGCCAATCTCTCACACGTCTACAAGTCCGACGAGGGTGAGTGGAACGCCCGAGGCGAACCCACCGAGATCGCCATAGAAGTCTTCGCGTCCAGGTTCAACTGGAATCGCGACCGGTGGACCAAGGGTCAAGGAAGCAAAGGACAAGGAGCCGTGTGGCACCAGATGGCGGAGTTCCCCTTCGATTCAAGCGTCAAGAAGATGTCCGTGATCTTCAGCAGGATTACGCCGCAGGAGGAACGTACTATGGTTTTCACCAAGGGTGCTGTTGAGCGCATCATCGACTCCTGCACCTCGGTGATCTGGGACCAGGATTCGTCAACCCCGGTACCCATGACCGACCACCATCGCGACCAGATCTTTCAAAACATGGAGGACCTCGCAAAGTTAGGCTTGCGCGTGTTGGCTCTGGCACATCGGCCGTACGATGTCGAGACGCGCCTGCTGGAAGGGTCGGACCTCAACCGCGAGGACGTGGAGAAGGATCTGTGCTTCCTGGGACTGATCGGCTTGTACGACCCCCCGCGTCCAGAGACGGCTGACTCGATCCAGGCATGTTATCGTGCCGGGGTCGTTGTGCACATGGTCACCGGTGATCACCCTGGCACCGCCAAGGCGATCGCACAGCAAGTTGGAATCCTGCCCGCAGACTTCAGCGCGGTCGCGGCCGATGTCGCGGATGCCATGGTCATGACAGCCTCTCAATTCGACCGACTGACTGACGACGAGGTTGATGCACTTCCCACCCTTCCATTGGTCATCGCGCGCTGCGCACCGCAGACAAAGGTCCGTATGATCGACGCGCTGCACCGACGTGGACGCTTCGCAGCTATGACTGGAGATGGAGTAAACGACTCGCCGTCGCTTAAACACGCCGACGTGGGTATCGCTATGGGGCAGGCCGGCTCGGATGTGGCCAAGGACGCATCTGATATTATTCTCACCGACGACAACTTCGCTTCCATCCTCAATGCCGTGGAGGAAGGCCGTCGTATCTTTGACAACATTCAGAAATTTGTACTCCACCTTCTGGCCGAGAACATCGCACAGGCTTGCACCCTCCTTATTGGCCTCGCGTTCAAGGATGCCGATAATCAGTCGGTTTTCCCCCTCGCGCCTGTCGAAATCCTGTGGATCATCATGATCACCTCGGGCATGCCCGACATGGGACTCGGGATGGAGGTCGCGGCGCCCGACATCATGAACCGTCCTCCGCAGAGTAAGCAGGGTATTTTTACCTGGGAAGTGGTCGTTGATATTCTCGTGTACGGGCTCTGGACCGCGGCGCTCTGTCTGGCCGCATTCGCCATCCGCATGTGGGGTTTCGGCGACGGCAACCTCGCGCGCGGCTGCAACCAAGGCTGGTCGCCTCAGATCCAAGACTGCGAGCTGGTGTTCCGGGCGCGGGCGACCACCTTCGTGTGTCTGACCTGGTTTGCACTCTTCCTAGCCTGGGAGATGGTGGACATGCGACGGTCGTTCTTCCGCATGCAGCCCAAGTCGAAGCGCTATTTCACCCAGTGGATGATCGACGTGTGGCGGAACAAGTTCCTGTTCTGGTCCATCATGGCCGGATGGGTGACCATCTTCCCGATTCTGTATATCCCCGTGCTCAGCGACGTGGTCTTCAAGCACAAGGGCATCACGTGGGAATGGGGCATCGTGGCCGTCGAAGCCGTACTGTTCTTCATGGGCGTTGAGGCTTGGAAATGGGCGAAACGCGTCTTCTTCCGCCGCAGGGCCCGCAAAAATCCGATGTTGACCTCATCGGAGACTGCCCCGGAACGACCCTAACGAATGCTTTCCCTGGTCCGACTCCATCTGGGGCCAGGGGGTAACCAACTCGCTACTTGGATCTGGCGGCCGCGATATTGGACTTGACTATTGGATGACGGACTCATATACATGCTTGGTGGAAGAATGGAAGGGAGCTACGCTGTTGTGTTGGAGTCTTGTTGCTGATTTGGGCTGGACTTTTGTCCACCCACCCAGAATGTGCAGATTTATGATTAGCAGTAAGTATAGTTGCAATTCCATTCTTTGTAATCAGATCGGAAGATTTCTCCACATTTTTTATAAGTAAACTTTGAATCTACACTGTTGATATTAAAGTTAAGACTCGGTGACGTCACGACAATCACCACCAATCCAACTATCTCCGGCCTCTCCAGTGCTCACAATTACAGGACCAGTCAACTACAGGGATGAAAACGCAGCCATGCCTCCATCCCCAGACGAACCCCCTCGGGGGCCTTTGTCGCGCGCGCTGTGGCACTTCTCCCCGCAGTGGTTCCTCGTACCACAAGGAACCGGCGTGCTGGCCATCGTGCTGCACCAGCTGCACTATCAATTCCACGGGCTGCGCATCATCGCGAAGATCGTCTGGATCTACACCATCGCCTTCCTGGGTATTTCGCTAATCCTGTACCTCCTCCGCTGCATTCTCTACCCGCGCCATGTCGGGCGCGAGGTGCGCAACAACGTTCTCGAGACATCCTGCCTCTCCAGCATCTCAGTCACCCTGACCTCTATATTCGAGATGATTGCCATGCAATACAGCCACTCCGCCAGTCTCGCCGCCTACATCCTCTGGTGGGTGACCACGGCTCTCGCAATTATCTTCCTGCTCGTAACCCCCTACATCCAATTGAAACTGCAGCCTCCGGGGCTGGCCCACATCCCGCCCGCTATCCTCCTCCCCGTAATCGCAGCGCTCACCTCGGCCGCTGGTGCGGGTGGCATCTGCATGGCGGCATCAACACACCTCAGCCACCGACTCTGCGTCCCGGCCGTCGTGGTCTCGTTCTTCGAAATCGGCGTTGGTATGCCCCTCGCAATCGCTTTCACGGCCGTCGTCCTCCTCGAGCACTTCAAGCGCAAGTCGGCACCTGGCACGGTCTACCAGGACCTGATCATCTGCGGGCCGTTCGCGCAAGGCGGGTTCGCGATGATGGCATTGGGGGAGGTGGTGCTGAATGGGTCGTTCGCGGACTACGACCGGGGCATATTCCTGAGCAGTAAGGCGGCGACACCGGTGGGGTACTTCAGTGTGTTTGCAGGCGTGCTGTCCTGGGGGTTTGGTACGTTCTGGTGGCTGTTTGGGTTGATGAGCGTGGTGCATACGCTTTTTACTCAGGAAGGGGGGATCATGAAGACGAAGTTTACAATGACTGTTTGGTCGATGATTTTTCCTTGGGTTTGTCTTTCTTTTCCTTCTCATTCTCCCATTGTCAATCGTCATCTCTTGTCATGATCGTCGCTAATGATATAGGGCGTGTATGCAAACTCGGCTATCGAGCTGGGCAAACTCATGCAGTCCCCGGCGTTCTACGTCTGGTCTACAGCGCTGGTGATCCTCATGGTGGTGATTACTATTATTGTCACTCTGCTCACCATCAAAGGACTGATCACTGGAAAGGTGGTGGGTCTGGACCATGGATGGCGGACTGCGCCATTAGATATGAATGGGGATGCACACCGGTATAAGGAGGCTTGATTTTTCACTATAACCTGTTTTTACAGTGCATGTAGAATAGACTATCACTTGTTTCGCTCCTGTACCATATACGACATGATGATGGCTTCATTCACGGTGTCCATTCAAAGGCTTTTGTTGGCTTGTCTCAATTCCTTGTCTCTCTTAATATTTATACCTCTACCTTTTCTTCTTCTCTTCCACCTCCTCATCAATCTGTCCACACCCCGTGATACTCATATATACATATTCATATGCCATATATCATAAATTTGGTCCTTCAGCTATCCAATTTCTATGAAAATCTCTCCCATTCACCTACGCAGGTAGTCTCGCCACACTTGAGCTCTTCTGGCTTATATCGGACCTGGATGATATTATACCTACCATTCAAACCAACGCTATACACATCCTTTCGCAGACAAATTCAGGACAAGGAAACACTCTTCTTCTGTTCTCCTGTTGTCTACGATTTGCATCTATTCACGGTGCTTCCTCTGTCTCAGCAAAAGGATCGTCATTTCTGCATGGTGTACTGGCAGCAATTGCATCAGCTTACTCTGGAGCAATTAATCAAAGCTCCTATGACTATCAAGAAGTCGTCTGGCCTTGCGGCCTGATTTCGGCCGCTCACCTGCGCCGATCGAATGACTTCATATGGCATAGGGCTAATCGCACGTGTTCTTGCAGATGGCTCGTCCCACCCGCCT
Source organism: Aspergillus taichungensis (assembly GCA_002850765.1). Lineage (NCBI taxonomy): Eukaryota > Fungi > Ascomycota > Eurotiomycetes > Eurotiales > Aspergillaceae > Aspergillus > Aspergillus taichungensis. Next base: position 46,903 of record KZ559550.1, on the reverse strand, counting down.
TGTTGTCGCAGCTCGCCGCCGGGCTGCAACCCGGGCGGCGGGGAGGGTCGCCTCCGCCTCCCCGCAGTGGCTTGCCCGGCGTCGAGAGAGACACTGAGTGGAGAGAATTATCTGATCCTGGTATACAGTATTCAATTATCTTCCAGTTACTGGATCCAAAGAGTCCCTTCAAGGATGTGCTGCTGAGGCCGTCGTCTCCGGTATTGTCTCCTGAAGGGACACCTGACATTCGCTGTGTGAAGAAAGAATCCGATCGATATGTCGTCGGGCTTGATATGGCTGATATCCCAACATATATCACTTCTATCATTAGCCGCGGTCGTTCTACTCTTCGTTGCCCACACGCCAACATCCCTAAATAATCAGAAATTCAAATCTCTGTCTTGACTCACTTCACCACACGCAGAGTTTTCGATTCCCTATGTCCCATCGTTCCTGATTGTTTTTGCACCTTCTCCGTGGCTCGAAAGGTCTGTATTGCTTCAGTTCCAGTCCCCTCATCCAGTGTCCTATTCCTTTCAATTGCGGCTTGGAATAGCCTCATACTTGCCCTATTGAGCCTTTTGATGTATCCAACTACCCGATGAGTGGCCCACAGGACGAGCAGTCGCGATGTCGACTGGCGTCCTTTTGCACCCTTCAATTTGCCTATTTTCAATGATTGCGGTTATCAACCCTTCTACATGCTTTCTATATGTTACTCTGCGCTTTTTAATGGTTCAAATAACAGCTAACATCGCATGCTTACTTTTAGATTCCTCACTTACCGAGCATTCGCCTGCAGCTGAGGGTATACATACTATTCACGCAGCGGCCCTGTTAGCCCCGATGCTAATATAATGAAAAAGATGTCACTTCTGGGAAGTCATAGAAAGGCTTGAGTTCTTTACAGACCCCATTGTTCTGCTTCGTTATGTATATCTTCGTACCGCTATTTATATTCGATTGGCAATATGTTCAAATCCATCCAAGCCTCTTTGAGACTTTCACGCCCATGGAATCTTCCAGTTCGCGATTGGGCTCTGACCATGGACTACATGGAATTTTACAAACCAATGGCTCAACTCCGCCGAACACGACCGCAATAGTCAAATGATACTCGACAAGGCAATCATCTACATGATATCTCTTGGGATATCAGCCATATCAAGGCTGATCAAAATGACAAGTCCACATTTTGGTGCAGTTGCTGTCAGGTCATGAGCCCGGAGCTCAGGGTCGATACATCAAAATAACGATGACTCCGAAAACACCAAACGACTAGGAAGGTTTTCAACGAGATCTATATCACGACGAAATCAACCACAGACAACCGACAACCCAGATGCGGTTGATCTTGGACCGAATATAGAGCCGATAATGCCACAGCTGCTCAAATAAGAGGAATTACAAACAGGCAGAAGATGCGGAGTGATCATGGTCCTCATTCTTCAATGGACATCCCTCTAATGTTATCGCTATGGTAGTCATCGACAACCCTCCAGGAATTCTATTACCATCCTCGTGAGAGTCTAATGTAGAAGCAAAAAACCAGGCCTTGTGTCTGTTGGGATATCTAACCAAGCCTGAACAAAATCGAACTTCCATATTTTAGTGCAGTGGCTGTCATGTGGCTCATGTATCGTTGGAAAAGTGCAGATCATTCGACAAACCCAGTCTCTGCATTTCATTCTTCCCATGGCTGAGGGGGCCCCGCGCCTTGATTGCGGTTGCTACAGAGGAGTCAAATTTGCACCTGGGCAGGGGAGCCTGCCCACCGTGGCCGAGCCGGTTACTCCCCGGCGATCCGGTTTGCGCGTTTCTTCGGCGCGTTGATGTTGTTTGAAGCACTTTCGTTTCATTTTTGATACGATTTTTAACCCTTTCGTGTGTTCAAAAATATCATCAAAATAGTCATTATCGTTGGGGGTATCAGTTGGTCAGCGTTTGCGGTGTAGTGGCTGAGATTATTTGATATTTGCGTTGTCCTATGTTCGTCATCTTTGCGTTTAGTCAGTTTATTAACATATTATGGTTCTTCCTTCTTTTGCTCTTTTGCTTCATAGAACATAATTTTACATTGACAATCCACACCTTACAAGGTCGCATGGAGGCGGATATGATACGTCCTCCACAAGATTGACAACACACTAGCGGGGACGATATGAGATAGACCAGTCACGATATAGGTATGTGTCTCGCCTGAAAATGGCAAGAGTCTTCTGTCTTGCATATCTTTTTCAACTCTCATATTTTCATTCATGTTGCTCGTATTCATCATCCGTGTTGTGTTGGTACTGTTAACCTTCCACGTCTATCTGACACCATCGAGCTGACACTGTCTACCTCCTTGTCCACATGGATTCACTCAATATAATCTCGTAGGCAAAATTCTTCTATAGTTCTCTTCGCCATTATCGAGCTTCATCGCTTTCTTTCCGTAATTCCAGATTATCATATGATGAGTGTCGCTTAATAGAAAGGGTAGCGAAATCAAGATTGGTAGAATAATGAAACACGACCAATATATACAAATAAGAATCATATCTAATCATAAACCAAACGCCTCATCATACCAGGCTCCTGAGAACGTCGCAATTGCATCTTATCCAGTATAGTAATCATTGAACCTCAATATAAACACTCCGGAATCGCACTCGGCTCAAACCCATGCGCCAACCACAAATAATTCACTTCCGACCCCATCAGCCCCGCGACGTCCCCAGCCAACGTGCCAATGCCCGGGAAATCTACATCTTGTGGAAACTCCAATGGGGTCGGAGGGGCGTTTCCATTCGGGACGGACGATGCTGTCCATTGGAAGTTGCTGTTTATTCCATTTAGTAAGGTGACATGAGACACCGAATTGGGCGGATCTATGAGGAGAAAGAGGGGTAGAAAACATACTCTAACCACGGGAACGAATCCACCAGTGCCTGACTGGTATCCACGACTGGATCGGCGGCCTGGACAGCCTGCTTGGCAATCTTCATCAGATCCAGACTCATTGCCTTTCCCGTCGTGTAGCCGGCGTGTTCGACTTCATCCAGACACTGGATGCCGCGGTCGACGACGGCGAAGGTCTGACGGGTGCGCTCGTGATCGGTGCCTGAGCTCAAGACATCGTACAGCAGCGTGACACACGCAGACACGAGCGAGCAGACGAGCGCACTGTCATAGCGCGCGTCGGGAAAGCGACGGAAATAGACGTCGTGGGCGAGGTTGATGAGATTGCGGGCGGCGGAGGTGGATTCGTCGATGCACGACTGCAGGTCGAGGCTGCAGGGGGCCTGGCGTTGGGCTTCGGCGGTGGAGCGGAAGAAGGTGGTGAGGACCAGGGCGGGTCGGTACAGCAGCATGCGGATGACGTAGTAGCTGAAGCCGAGGCTGATGCGCTGGACCTCCTGCCAGTCTTCGCCGACGGGCGTCGTTTCGTCGAAGAAGTGGAGGTAGCGGGGAAGGGAGCAGTTGATGGTTTTGAGAGCGGTATCGCATTCGATGCACAAATTGTTGACTTTGGCTAGGTCGGCGACACTCTTGATACTGGCTGGGGAGTAGACTTCGATCGAGATGCGGTCTGCTAGCTTTGCGAGGTCGATCATGGAACGGATAAAGGCGCACTCGACGGAGGGCTGGTGGTAGGGGTCGTCTTTGTTGAGGGAGAAATCGTTTGGGTAGGCAGAGTCGATTTGTCGGTCAGAGAATGCGGATGGCCGCCCCATGACGACCGACGAGATGCGTTCGAAGACGAACGTCGTCCAGAAGGTCAGTCGCAATCGATGAGCGTTGTGGTCGCGCCCGTCGGTGACCTGAGACCGATGCAAGCCTAGCACCATGGCTGTGCGGGTGGCATGGCCAAGGTAGAGGTATGCATCATTCTGTCTCATAAGTTGCAGCGAATACATAGCCTGCGATATTAGTCTGAGTACAGAGTGACAGGGTAGCAGCCATACCTTGAGTAGCATCAAATGCATTCCTTTGATACTCGGCTCCTGCAGAAAGATAGGCCCCTCGGACGCTCTGCTAGCGAAATACTCGCCCCACCCGTCGACCTGGGCCTCAGGCTGCCGCCCCTTCAGATTGACCAACCGCGCCCCTATCGCCAGGACCATAAAGAGGATCTCCTGGTTCTTGGCCGTGCGGCCCAGCACAGGCGCTTCCCACATCTGGTTCCACTCATCCACGATCTCGGAGTACACCAGAACGGACATTTGCGGATGCATGATCTTGAAATACGCCTCGATAAACATATCTCCCAGGGAGCGGGGGATAAACGCCTGGGACGGGCGCTGGCCGCCCCGCGGGTTCGTGTCGGACCCGGGCATGAACATGAATCGGTCCATGCCCCATTTCTGCAGTCCGTCCGGGACAGAACAGCTGCGACGAGCTAGCAGCGATTCGCCGTCAGACGACTTCTTGATTCGCTGGTACACCCGCTGCAGGAAGCAGTACCCGGACGAAGGTCCTGTGCGAGTCAGTCAAGTACACTCTCTTGGCCATCCTCTACCGCTCTTGGAGGTCAGGGATTACCATAGAACTGGAAGTTGCCCGTCTCGGGATTCGCAACGCCAATCCCGGCCCTCAACTCCTGCTGTCGTTTGTAGTATTCCGGATCGTCCAGACATGCTGACACCGAATCCTGCGGCGTGATCGGGGACTCCACGGTAGCCGGTAACAAAGCAGCGGGAAGCCTTGGGGGAAGACCCCTCTCCTTAGATACACGGGTCCGTCTTTTGCGAATCTGGCCAGTGCGATAGGTGCATCGGTCTGGATGGCGGGCACAGCCACCACATGGTTGTTCGCCGTTGCATTTGATCTTTCGCGAACGGCAGAGTTCGCAGGCTCGAGGGACGCGGTCCCGGGGTGGAGGCGACATAGTCTGAGAATGACGTAGAGCTTGGAACTATGTCTACGATCACTCTCGAGTTGTCACTTGCGAGATGGCAAGTCAGATTAGAGCCGCAGCATTGGTGTTTCTAATCAGGAAGCCTGCAGCCTGCGCAGTACTGATTGGTCCAATCCAGCCTTTGGGGTGTTTGGTCCGATCTGCGATAAAAACAAAAACTATTTCATGCTGCAATATGGAGGAGGAAGCTTGTCCACAAATATCTCAAGTCAATTTAGAGAAAGACTAAGAAGTAGGTAGGTAAGATGTATGATGAATGGAAGAGTATCAAAGTCACCATTAGTGAGATCGGATGACTAATGTTATCAGGGGCAGTAAATTACAGAAATGCAACCCATAAAACAGAGAGATAGTGGTGTATGGCACGTATGAAAATACATCAACAGTTCAATTTGTCAGCGCCTTTCCTATTTGGGGATAACCCTATGTGACTACGCTTGTTGTTTACTATATGCATCATTTCATCTGACACTCGCGTCAGCTCAAGGTTTGCTTTCAAAATGCAGCAGCTGGATTACACTTCTGGTTGCTTAGTCCATATGTCACGATGCCATGGGGTTGTCCAACCATCGGTAGATCTGATCGAGCAGTATTACGAGGTCGACGGCTCTTGACTACCAAGACTGACCTGAATATGATAGGCGCTCATACATAGTGCATCAGGACGCGCAGGGATATATAGAACAAAGGTCAAATCACTGTGTTAGTAATTTCGACACTTTCAATGAGGCGGTGCCCCCGATATCGAGTCGGTTGTGACTGTGTGCGCGAAAGCGGGAGAGAGAGATCCTCTTGTTTGCCAGATGGATTCCAGGTGTTAGATTATTTGCTGATCAAGGTCTGTTCCAGTCATTTATGATAAAGATGACCTTCAGTAAAGGCATGGCCACTCGCTGGATAGGGTATTAGCAACGAGATTGATCAAACTCAGCAGAGGTCTTGATAGGCTGATGTCGGAATGCAGGTCTAATTCAAACAATGGCATCTCATGTTTGTATGGGCAAATATAGATATATCCTGCTGTCAGCAGCATCTATGTTAACGTAGATGTTTGTTTTTGTAGAAGATAGGCGGTGTCGGAGCTGTTTCTATAGTGGACGTCATTATGCAGCCGATATATGCTTTAACCGAGATCACATACCACGCTTGAGCACATTACCACGACGTTGTCAACACATGGCTACCAAAACAAAAACATCAGGAAAAGAAACCATCATAAAAGACATGTTGTTTAAAAGCAGTCATCAAATCAAGGTGGGTGGCAGATCTGGGGTAATCGTCTAATTTAAGCAGGTGGATTAGGTGGGCCAGATATATATCCTATTCCACGATGGCACTAACAGATGGGGTATACACCACGCCACCTGGATCGAGATATCAAACACGATACTCCATAGAAGAACAGCAATTATCATCTATCTACCCCGTCCTGTCTAGTCAACTCCTACCCTCAATCCTGTCCATTACAACCAGTTTACTACAGTCCACCAACAAGGCAAGTCAAGCGACGCTAACCCAGCCAGGAAAGCCACCGCCTCAGGCCACTGCACACACCGCCGGTCGATCTCAGCCTCAGGCAAGCAGAAGCTCACGTACCCCTGCATGAGCAGCAGTTCCAGCCGAGCTGCATGCATCAGCATGGTCTACGACCAGAAGTACATATATCTGCTGTACGACCGGTATAGCAATCTATAGCCATCTGCACGAGACCTCTCAATTCGACCATTCTACGGAATTCCCAAACAAGGATCATTCTGGCCAACGGACAGGGTCGGTCGGAAAAAATCGGCCAGCTGGCAGAGCTGACCTCGGCGAGTCACTTTCTTATCCCTGCAAACGGCGCCAAGCCGACCACACCGGTTGCAGCGAGGATCCTTCGGGCGTTCGTCGGTTGCGTAATGGCTGTCTTATCGTGGAAGCTGTCGCCCAACAAACAAGAGCTCTGGAGCTCTCGAGTTTTGAGCTCGAGCTATGGAGGATCGCGCAGTGGTCAACAGTAGGTCTTGGATCAGACTACTCTAGAGTCTACGGGGATACGGAAGATAAATACAATTGGGGAAGTTTTAAAAAGGGAAAGGGAGAAAAATAAAAAACAAAAATCACCAGGATGGAGACGGATGGGTCTCCCATTCCTGAGTCGGACTGGCGGTGATCCGCTGCTGAGACAGGAACGAGATGAGGACGAAACACGGTGGAACGGAGCCCCTTCTTATCACCCTCGAATGATACGGAGGACCCCGTCCATCACAAGAGGGATTGAAGGAATTGGTCCAAGGGAGAGAACTCAGAACGGACGAGTCAGCTCACCATCGCTCTGTTGGGATGTTTGTTGTTGGTGTTCCATCGACGAAAAGGGGGACAATCAGACAGGGATGAAAGAAAATTCGGTGGCTGATCTTATTTATTATTACTATTATTCTCATTTATTATTATTCTTATCCTGGTTTCATTATGAGGAAAATTCGAATAAAAATGATAGGTGCCGCGTTGAGGAATGGTGACAGAATTAGTGGAAAAAACTTTTTCGGGTCAGCCGGGCATTCCAGGAGCCACTCTTTTCCCCTTCTTCTTTTCCCTCCCTCGTTCCTTTTTTGGCTTCTGATCGTTCCTATCATCCTCAATTTTTCGCAATTGAATAGACTATAAATAAGCATGTCATGGTATGAGGACAGACGATGAGACCATGATGGTTGAGGAAGATTCCGACTTCCCTCCAGCCGAGCATCTCGGGTCCAAAGGAGACTACGGTGGAGCCGCATACCGGATTCGGCCCGGTGGGTTTAAAGGGCTTGGAGTCCGAGAAGAGAGCCCACCGATTGACGGGCTGCCATTGGCCAAGACCGGGGTCTAAGTGGGTCTGGAACCATTTTATCGGACCCATCGGGATCCACTACACCTCTGTTTCTCAATTTTCTCCCTGTTCTGGTCCTCCTGTTGCTCCCTTTTCTCACCGGTGTTTGTGAGGTGTTTGATCCTGATTAATTGGAAGGATTGAATCTGGGGACTGGTGTTGAGGCTTTGGGGTGAGGGGAGCATGGTGAACATGGGAGAGAATGACCTGGTGTCCATGGAGAGAATCCAGTGATGGAGACAGGAATGAGTTGGAGGGACAACCGGAATGGAGTGGAAGTCGCGGTGCTCAAATCATTGCGCACTTGGACTCCACCCCTAGAGTATCATTGGCCGTACCAAATCCAGTCCCATCCCGAGTGAACCCGAGGAACAGAACCAGTTGCGCAAGATGACGGATGGCCGGGAGACCGCCAATTCCCAGACCTTCCAGTGCTGGACAACCAGACAGGAAAAAACTAGGGCTAGCCACTAGGACCAATGGGGAGCGATTTGTGTGTGGGAAAGTGTGAAATTTTAGCGGGAAAGTATTTATGTCCTCCGAGGTCTCTGTTGTCTTTTCTCCAGCTTTTTTCTCCCTCCTTCTCCCTCCTTTTTCCTCTTTCTTCCATCCATCTCTCTCTCTCTCTCTTCCTCCCACCACCACAAAACTTCTCACATCCTTCACAATGGCCGCTCCTCGTGTCTTCGCCTCTCGTCTGGCCACCACCATGGCCGCGACCTCCAAGGTTGCCCGCCCTGCTGCCCGTGTGCAGATGGCCGCCCCCAAGCGCACCTTCACCACCCAGCGCAAGGCCCCCATGACCACCACCTTCCAGACCGCCAAGCGCACCCAGTCTCCCAGCCTGATCCAGGCCAACGCCCGCCAGGTCTTCGCCAACGCCTCGGCCCGCCGCAACTACTCCTCCGAGATCGCCCAGGCCATGGTCCAGGTCTCCCAGAACATGGGTATGGGTTCCGCCGCCATCGGTCTCGGTGGTGCCGGTATCGGTATCGGTCTCGTCTTCGGTGCCCTCCTTCTGGGTGTGTCCCGCAACCCCGCCCTCCGTGGCCAGCTGTTCTCCTACGCCATTCTGGGCTTTGCCTTCGTTGAGGCCATCGGTCTGTTCGACCTGATGGTTGCCATGATGTGCAAGTACGTTTAAATTAAGAACACACGATTGAGACCGACACATTCTCTACCCTTTTTCTCGTGAGATGACCGGTTGAGACTGGTGAAGAATCGACCCGGGGAAAAGAGAGGGAACGAAGGGATGAAACTCCATCAATGAGAAGAAAAAAAAATCCAAAAAAAGCACACCGATCCCAGCAGGGCATGATTCTCTCTTGTCTTGTTGGTCCAGCTAGGAAAGGAGCTAATCTGGATGGGTGGTCTTTTATATATCATGTACTACAATCTTCCCGCATCTCTCTACCAATACATTGTACATATAGAGTTTAAAATGGCCACTAAACCGATTCCTAGCCTGATAACATTATCTCTGTATTCCATTGAATCTCTCAGATGCATCAGCACCCACTCGGTCACCGTTGGGATCAGGAAGGACACAAAAGGCCAGCTGTTAGGAACGGATGGAAGGTCTAGTTGGCGTTAGTCTGTGGACCCGGATCGATCGAGGACGTCACCATTTTCAATTATACTATTAATATTTTCAGCATACTAATCATCATAGCTATATTAAATCATATATGAATCTTCTAATCTAAATCATCTCACATGTTGAATCAAATCAATCGCTTTAGTGTAAGAAGGCCGGTAGGAAAGGAACGGAAACATGGGAGAAAAGATGATGAATCCTCGGTCCCGCCTACAGCGCATATGACGCCGATCGTGACGATCCTCGTCAATTGAGTTCCTTGTTCTTCTTCAGTCTCGTATCTACTATAGTATCAATTACCCAGCGTAAAACCAAGTCTAGTGTATGGAACGAATTCTATTGTTCAATTGACTGTTATTGAATGAGATCGACTTATATGGAGGTTTTAATTACCGGAGAGAGTCATGTGACCTCGGCCGAGTTGCCATCTTTGAATACAACACCTTTGTCATCTTATAACTTGATATTTGATTGTATGCGACTGCATTGACTTAAGAACAGAACGGCCTTTTCCCTAGGACCGACTTAACCTAGCTATCAAGAAACATCCAACATACATACACTGTAAACCGCAAATAATCGTAGACAGTCGGCCATAAGGATCGGATCACGAAACCTCGGCTGAAGAATCACCCGCTGATAAGATAAGACTGAGATCTCATCTGCGCCCCATCACATCCCGTAAAAACACTCCATTCGGTGATCTTATATTGATTCTTTACTCCTGCTCCATAATACTGCGGTTTAAAGAAAGTGAAAGACAAAGAAAAAAATAAGAAAACGGGGAAACAAGATGATCCCGATCCCCCTCTACGCCCCCGACCAAGTCCCCCGCATCAAAAACGCCAAACGTCTCACAAAAACACGCACCAAGCAGCTGGTACGCGCCGCAGACCGACCTCACGATGACCCGCCACCGCCGCCAGGTCTGGGTGAGTGCTGTGGCAGTTCGTGCGATCCGTGCGTGAACGACCTGTGGCGGGAGGAGCTGGCTGTTTGGAGAGAGAGGTGGGGGGAGGGGGCTGTGGAGGGGAAGAAGAAGGAGAAGGAGACGAAAGATAATGGAGTGGAGGGTAATACGGAGAAGAAGGAAGAGGTAGTAGAAGATGAGAAGAAGAGGTATAAGGTGCCGGGGAGTTTTGACTGGTGGTATTTCTTCCTTTCTTGCTTGGTTGACTGACTGCTTGCTAACTTGCATAGATGGACGAGTGAGTGTATGATAGTAGTGTTGGCTGAAACTATGTTGGCTGGTATATACATATAGACAAAATCGGATACAGTTCATGATCATCTGCAAAGCATATAAACATTCAGTTGCCCACCTCGCTCCCACTGGGCGCACTCGCCTCATATTCCAACACCAACTTGACCTCCTTCCCGGGCCGCAGCGTCACCACAAACCGCACCTCGCCATTCTTCCCCAGCGACACCCCCCCACTCCCCGACGACGTCTCCATCTCCAACGTCGTCTTGTCCCCCTCCTTCTCCAGTCCCGACGGCGTTACCACCCTCACCTTGAGCCTCTCGTCCTCACTGACCGGCACCTGCTCCAGCAAGGTAACCTCCACAGCCGTGGGCTTCGCGTTCTTAAGCACACAGACACGCGTAAATAGCGCCGTCTCATCCTTGGCGAAAAACGAGGCACCCAGCCGCCGTACCTTAGGCGGGGAATACCGCACTACAACATCGGGGTCAATCCCCATCGACACGCCAAAGTACTCCCCCGGCGTGGTAGGCGGCACGCTCGACGTCCCGAGGAAGGTAGCGTCAACAGCCATACCGACGGGGCCACGCAGCAGCGTCACGGCGCTGGTATTCTGTATGCGCGCGCGCAGGAACGCCGCGGCGCGGTGCTTTGGCACGACCAGGTGCGAGAGCTGCACGTTTTTGAGCTCCAGGTCTGCGAGAACGTGGCGGCGGGGTATGGTGCTTGGTGCTAGGGTGCGTCGGCCTGGGAGATCGTATGTTGTTGTGAGGCCGAAGTCATTCTTGATGCTGTCTTGGTGGTCTAGCGTGTTGGGCTCGTCCGGCCCGTCTAGGGTGTTCGGTTCTGCTGAGGATTGTGCGGTTGGAGATGGTACCGTGTTTGCTGGGGGAGCTGCAGCAGAAGCTCCAAAAGCGGTGGCTCCGCTGCCGCTCATCCCGAACAAGCCTCCCCCGCCCGATCCTCTTGGGGCTGCCGGGGGAGCGCTCGAAAATAATGCCCCTGGCGTCATTCGGGCCTGTTTCTGGGCCTGTTGCTGGGCCTGTTTCTGGGCCTGTAGTTGGGCCTGTTGCTGGGCCTGTTGCTGGACCTGTTGCTGGGACTGGCTGGCAAGCATCTGCTGCTGCCCCAGTCGGGCCATGCCGAAGGCGGACTGAAACGGATTTTCCGGTTTGACGGTAAACGGGTCCTCGGCCGAGCTGCGCAGCATACGGTCCCACGAGGGGTGTTTGTGATTGCTACTCGCATCGCTGGCCGTCTCATGCAGCTTGACCTGCCAGGGAACCAGCGCCGGGAGAGGCTCATCGGGTCTAGAGAATGCGGCCTGCGAAGTGGACAGCGTGACGTGTGTATCCTTCCACGTCTCAGAAGTGGCGTTGACAAACTCCGCGCGGTACGTCAAGCGGGCTGTCGACTTTGGCGTGTCGATACTCAGCTCGTACCGCGGCGACCACTTCGCCAGCTCGACCACATAGCTCAGCTGCAGCGATATGTCCATATCTTTATCAACCTTGTCCGTAGCAGCCGTGGCCGACGTAGTCGTCGTCGTCGACGAGGCACGCGATCTCAAAGGCACAACATGCCGATCAAGCGAAACAACAACCTTCCGCACGCGATCCGTCCAAAACGCGCGTTTCTTCTCCGCGCGAAACGCCCTCTCCCGCGCCCTCTGCGCCCTCAGACTCTCCTTCCTCGCCCGCCGCTTCTTCTTCTCCCTCCCAGCACTCACCCTGCTCCTCAGCATCCTCTTCCTCATCCTCTCCCTCCTCCCCTTCAAGCGCATCAGCTCCCTCTCCGCCCTCCCCTCCGCAGCCTCCCCCTCACATTGCCTCTCCACACACCGCAGCGCCTGCTCCTCATACAGCGCCAGAAAGCTCCCCACCTGCTCCGACGCCGCCGTCTCCGGCGCCAGCCGCTTCCCATACTCATCCAGCATATTCATCACAGAAGGGCCAACGCGTTTAAGGGCCCGCGCGCGCGCCAGGCTCGCCTCCAGACGCACGATCTCCGTTTCTATCTTTCCCAGCGCCTCGCTCTCACCATCGTTGGCATCATCGCTGTCGGACTCGTCCGAGGAGGAAGTGGAGCTCTCGCTGTCTGATAAGTCGGGGGACTCGTCTGTGCGGGGCACCACGCCGGTCTGGATGTCGGTTATTGTGGCGGGGCCGGAGCCTTGGATGCGGATGGAGTTTGTGTCGACTCGGGGGTCGAGGCCGAGGATGGTGAGGTCTGTTTGGTTGGGCTTTTTTTTATTAGTTCTCTATTTTCTTCATGGTGTGAAATAGATGGGGTAGATAGAGTCTATAAATAGGAAATTTGGGAATACCTTTATACAAGCGTGGATATCACGCGTAACAGTTGCGCGGAGAGGAGTCAACGTCACCGATTTAGTGGGTAGATCGGCGAGGAGGATTTGTTCAGGCATTTTTTCTTTGATAATTTTTTTATATGATATGTATATGTTGATGATTGATTGAATTTTGAAGTCAAGAAGTAATGTAGAATAAGAAAGACAAATAGATATAGATGGCACAGTATAAAAGAAGAGTGTTGGAGAGATACAAGGACACTTGGTATAGTATCAAAGTAGTAAATATAAGTCAACTCCCACTAACAATGAATAATAAAAAACGCGACCCCTCAATAAGAGAGTAGATGAACTTTACGAATTGCAAGAGACATGGAGGGAGCGAGAGAGCTGCTTAAATACTTTTCGCGCAGCAGCTACTCGGTGGGTTCTCAACGAGACAGCCTTGTGTCTGCCTAGCAGTGATATCATTAGTGAGTTGTTGGTTGATGCCGATCAAACGGGGCTCTTTTTTCTGTCTTTATTCACGCGATTTACTTCCTTGATCTCTGTGGTAATGTGTTCATCTAGGTGTTATATTTTGAAATGGTGATGGCCACCTCCTCGTTCTACTTTTGGATGATATTAAGAATGCTGTTGGATTTAAATAGATGTTCAATAAAAGCCCATATTATTATGCCATTGTACAGTGGGTGAAAAAAGAGTGAATCGACAAGATAAAATACAATAGAATACACCGAATACTGATCCTCCTTCTAGTACATCCTCCACCACTAATCCATCCCCTCAATCAATAGTATATTTCTCCAGCTGGAACTCAGTTCTTCTCGATCTTGGCCTCAGCCTCAGCCTCAGCCTTGACCTTCTCGTGGCTGGGCTCGACGACCTGGGGCTGGGGCTCGCGCACGTTGCCATCGTAGTAGGTGTGCTTCTCGGAGTGGTAGGAGTCGGAGCGGTCGTGCTCGGGAACAACGGGGCGGATAACGGTGCTCTCCTTGTCGTCGTTGGTGATGTTGGTGACGGGGGCGGCGACGTTGTTGGACTCGTTGACGGTAGTCGACTCGTGGGTGTTGACGGGGGAGTTGTTCTGGATCTCGCTGCGCTTGTGGTTGTTGATGTTGGCGACGGGCATGGCAATGTTGTTGGTCGAGCTGCTGGTGTACTGGCTGTTGGAGGTCGAGGGCATGTTGTTCGTCGGGCCCTGGCTGGGGTAGCCGTAGCCGTAGCCGCCGTAGCCGTAGTCAGGGGAGCCGTAGGGTTGCTGCTGCTGGGGCAGAGGCTGGGGCTGCTGCTGGGGTTGGCCTTGGGGTTGGCCCTGGGGTTGGCCCTGAACGGGATATCCGCCGTTGCGCTTGTGGTTGTTGAAGTTGGCCACGGGCTGAGCGATGTTGTTCTCCTGGCTGGTGGTGGTCTGGGCGTTATCGGAGGTAGGCATGTTGTTAGTGGGTTGGCCATAGCCCTGAGGGGAGCGCTTGTGGTTGTTGGTATTAGCGACGGGCATGGCGATGTTGTTCTCCTGGTTGGTGTTGGTCTGGGCGTTGTTGGAGGTGGGCATGTTGTTGGTGGGCTGGTCATAGCCTTGAGGGAAACCGAATCCGCGCTTGTGGTTGTTGGCATTGGCCACCGGCTGGGCGATGTTGTTGGTCGATTGGCTGTTCATCTGAGAGTTATCAGAGGTCGGCATGTTGTTGGTGGGCTGGTCATAACCCTC